>APFE030133647.1:0-24744 GCA_000404065.3 Pinus taeda
GGGCCACCTCGTCACCTGTTCCGATTCAGCTGCCCCCAGCGCAGCCAAAAAGATTTACTTGCATTTATTTCCAGCAGCATTTAGATTTTTGAAGAGTTCTAAGCAGACCTGTCAAGGTCACTTGTAATGATGTCTTCCTGATATTTTGTTTATAAATACCACCCGAAGCGATATTGTAAAGGTTGGTTGGTTGGTAGTAGTAGTTGTTGGTCAGTTTCTTTTCCAGCAATTTTCTCTGAGTAAAGACTCGCACTGTAACTGTCATATTTTTCATAATCAAAGATTGTTTAAAGCATGGATTGCGAAACAACTTGCTATTTTCTCTTGGCCAAGGAATGATCACGGAATTCCTGTGTCTCTGCATGATCCAATAAGTGTTCTTCTTCCCTGTTTATTTTATGTTTTCTATCATCTTTCCGCCTTTTTAAGTTGCAGGAAAAAAGAATAGCTTAAGATTTGTTTAAATACACCATAAGTTCAATTTCTGCACTTTTCGATGTTTTCTTCAGAAACAGTTATGAGTTAGAATTCTTAAATGCTCTGGTTTACCCTGTTTCTCTCACATATGAGTGCATGTCTTTGGAATTCTTAACTGCTCCGGGATCCCACTCATCCACTTCCCCCCTTTGTCAGCATGATGAAACTATTCTCTTTTGCCTTTCATCCCTGATGTTCATTCCGTACTTTCAGCAGCCTGAGTATTGTATCCTGGTGGCTATCCCGCTCCGTATCCCCTTGTGACCAAGAAAACGCTCGCATGCCTCAATCTGTGACTCCATGCCCAATGGTTCAAAACTTATAACACTTTACTATGCCTCTTTACTCAAGAATCCTACCTTCCTTCCAATCACAGTCAACATTCCCTTGAAGTCAGAAAGCTAGCCTAAAATCATCAACTAAGGTTGAATCTAGATCAACTAAAGTTGAATCTAAAGGAGAGAGCCCTCTCCGATTGCAGGTGGGCTAGAACCCGCAATCAGAAGATTGGTTTGTGGTTACCTCGTCCGTATCCCTAATAGGAGCCTAGGGACAACCTGAGTGATAACATAATGGTGACTCCGCTGGGGACCTCCTCAGATAAATCAATGCAATCAATCTGCATCCTCACAGAGGAAGAAACCGAATTTTGATCGGCCGACCTGCGTGGTTGCATATTTTGAGAATTCTTTCAAAGTTATATTAGAAGCTGGCTCCTAAGAAGCTGACACGCAATACACGATCAAATCCTGATCCCAATAACCCGCCCGCTGTTGGAAATCTGAATCTAATTCTGAAGATCATCAGGCAGCAAAAACAAAAAGACTGCCAGACCCCTGTTAGTCCTCAAGCAGTTCAGCGAATTGTTGTGCCAACCCCTGTCAAAGTTCTAGTCCGATCCACCCCGAATTCCTCTAGCTCATCGCCCCCTTCTCCGAGCAGCTCTTCCACACCTCAAACCCATACCCATAGCCCATCGGTTACTCCCTCTTCCCCGGTTATCCCTATAGTCCCTCTCGCCTTAGGCGTTCCGCTAATTCCCGTAATCATGGCTAGATATGCACCATTACAACTACCTGCTAATCCCAGGGCAATGCCTCAGGACTATCAATCGAAAATCACTTACTATGATGGTAAAACCTCTTGCACCACCCTACAACATACGAAGAAAATGCAGGATTATTTCGAGAGTTATGAAATAGACGATGATAGCGTAAGAATGAAGATCTTTGTTCAAAGTCTAACCAGTGATGTCAGAACCCGGTTTAGGGCACTTCCACCTAATTCAATATTAAATCTGGAAGCCTTATACCAAACCTTCATTAACAGATGGGAGAAAAGGAAGGACCCCCTGCACATTCTATCTGAATATGAGTCTATCAAGAGAGGACCTGGGGAAGCTGTTCTAGATTACTGTGCCAGATTTAACGATGTTTACAATGCGATACCACCGAATCTAAGACCTCCACCAGACCTTGCTCTATACAAATTCCTGGATGGCTTTGATGCCGAGATGGTGTATCAATTAAGGGAAAGAGCCCCTCAAAGCCTTGTAGAAATGCAAGGTGCTGCGGTAAGCGTAGAAGCAAACCTAATCGCCAAAAGAAACAGAACCAGATCCGAGAGAAAAAAAACTTTGAAAGAAGAACCCTCCTCTCACGAGAAGAAACTGGATGCAATCATCAGTTCCATGAACAGAATGGGAGATAGATTAGACAGCGTGGAGAGAAAAACTTCATGGGAAAATCAATAGCCCAACACTGCAAGGAACCCAAACTTTAGAAAAACCCAAAATATGAACATGGGTAGGGCCAACCAGGATCACGACATCAGACCTCCTTTCCAAGAGAACTTTGCCGAGGCATCTAAATTTGCTGATCCCACAGACGGGACCCTGATGAACCTGGTTGATTCAGAAAATGGACAGCAATCCTCCTTCACGGAAGAAAACCCCCCATACCTTAATATAGAACAATTCCGCACTAAATCGGGAGAGTCCTTTGACTTTAAGCAAGGGTATGACACTACCATATATGAGGTACATAAGCAATACAAACTAAGAACGCGAACTGTCGATGTGTCTCCACCCAGCAGGGAAAAGGATGGTAAACATCCAAACAAGGCTAAAGGGAAAAGCACCAACGGTCATACAATTGACAACCAGGTCCCAAATTCGCAACAAGCTATTGTGGAAGATGTAACAGAAACACATGGTTCTATAGAACAACCGATACACTCTTCCCACCCTGAAAAAGACCTTGAGAGCATTCATGAAAATATTCCCAGAACAGAGAAACCACGGACAGTCATACATAGTGATACACACGTTCCAAAGGGAAATAGAGAAAATACGCCGGAAAATGAAAAAATCACCGGTGTTAATACCCAAAACCCAGCAGAAAAGCCATTCAGCCTAGAAGACAAAATCGGGAAGCTCAAAATTTCCATCCCCCTCTCAGAATTGGCTAAGCACACTGTGTATAGACAACAAATTCAAAAATCGCTACAATTGCCTGAAATTAGGGATGATGCAAACATCCTAGATGACACCCCTAAATTACTGTTCGGGCCAGAGGTTGACGGAAAAACAACATTCGGACCTGTTCCGCCTTTCTATATCAGCCTGCACATACACGATAAGATATTTCACAATGCTATGTTTGATTCCGGTGCCTCACACAACCTCATGCCCAAAGCTGTAATGGAAAAGTTAAAACTCGATGTCACCCAACCCTATAAACATCTGTATTCGTTCGATTCAAATCAAGTCAAATGCGTAGGCTTAATAAAAGATCTTTGCGTATCCCTAGTCCGATTCCCGAACAAAACGATCTTAATGGACGTAGTTGTTGCTGACATCCCCACAAAATATGGCATGCTGCTATCCCGATCATGGGGAGAAAAACTACAAGGATCCCTTCAACTCGACCTCTCTTACGCCACTATATCCGTCTTTGGGCAACCAAAGAGACTTTATAGGGAAACGCTGATGAAATATGTGGTGAGTAGTGAGGAAAAACCCCAAAATTTTCCAATATACTCAATCCATTCTGATATGGATTATTTTATTTTGTTTAATGATAATACAAGTCTTCCAAATCCTGATAAACCACTAGCCCTAGAAGAAGAAACCAATGCTAGTGAGAGGCCAGTCGACAACTCGCTTGAAATTATTTCTACAGCCCAGACAACCAGCACAGGACAGGAAGAAAATCCCGAAACAGAAGTCATCAGTTCATCTGCGTTGCAGGCCCCTGAAATCCCCAAAACTCGCCTTGAACCATAGGTCTCATGGTATTTAGAATTCGATGGTGCAGTTAACAAGTTAGGAGCAGGGGATGGAGTGTGGATTTACAAAACTCACGAAAATCATGCACAAGGCCACGCCTATAGACTCAATTTTAAATGTACAAACAACATGGCACAGTACGAAGCCCTTCTCTTAGGTCTCAAGCTGCTCAAAACCTTGGGAGCTACCACAATTTCCATCCTAGGTGATTCGGACCTCATTATACAACAGATAAAGGGAAATTTCATCGCCAATGACAGTAGAATGAGAGCTTACAGAGCCACAGCCAGCGAATTGCTTAGCACCTTCAGTGATTTTGAGTTGACCAAAATCGCACGAGAACATAACATTCATGCTCATAGCTTAGCTACCTTTTCCAGCACCTGTAGGTTCCCCTTTGGACCAAGTCACCACTTCACTGCAGAAGTAAAACATAGACCGTCAATTCCTAACAATGTCGAGAATTGGCAGGTATTCAAAGATGATGTCCAGATTAACAATTTTTTAACTCTGAAAGGGGAATTCTCTAGCACCAACATTGACATGGACGTTACACCAGAAACACAGCAACTAGATCGCATGACCCTAACAACCCCCATGGCTGAACAGATACTCAGCGCTACTATTTTGACAGCACAAATATAGGGCAACTGAAACAGTCTTGCTCACCTAAGGCAGCCAAGGCAGAAGAAGAATTTATGGACCTAAAAGGAAATATTTTGCCTACTGGCCTGACCCCATTGGAAGACATGTTCGATAGCAATGATGTAGCCAGAAAACAAAAAATGGAACCTTTGGATGCCGCCATAGAAGAATACAACATAGGAACAACAGAACATCCCAAGATGATCAAACTCTATAAGAACCTACCTCCTGACCAACAGCCCAAATATGTGGATCTGTTCAAAGAATTCCAAGACGTATTTGCCTGGAGTTATGAGGACTTGAAGTCCTATGACACTTCAGTTATCCAGCATACCATTCCCCTAAGGCCGAACCAGAAACCGTTCAAACAAAAACTCGGGAGAATCAACCCCATGCTTTTCCCTATGATTGAAAAAGAAATAAAAAGAATGTTTGACGCAGGGATCATTGCACCTATCAGATTCTCGGAATGGGTATCTAACGTAGTCCCTACTAGGAAGAAAACAGGAGAGATAAGACTGTGCGTAGACTTGAGAAATTTAAACCAAGTCTCCCTAAAAGACCACTACCCGTTACCTAAAATGGATCACATCTTGCAAAGGGTGGTGGGTTCTTCTAGGATCTCTCTACTTGACGGATTCTCGGGATTTAACCAAATTCTAGTTCACCCAGACGATCAGGACAAAACAGCTTTCACTACGCCCTGGGAAACATTCAAATACGTTAAAATGCCTTTTGGGCTGAAAAATGCCGGCGCCACCTTTCAAAGGGCAATGGATATCGCGTTCGCTAAGGAAATACATGACTTCCTCATGGTTTACCTGGATGACCTGACCCCATTCTCCAAATCTGACTCGCAACACCTAAGGCACTTAAGGCAGATTTTTATCACATGTAGGAAATTTGGTATTTCCTTGAACCCGAAGAAGTCCCTGTTCGCCTTGGAGGAAGGCAGGTTATTAGGGCATATAATATCAAAAGATGGGATCAGAATTGACCCAGAAAGAATTCAGGCTATCCTCCAAATCCCTTACCCAAGAAACACGAAAGAGCTACAAGGATTCCTTGGAAAAATCAACTTCCTGAGAAGATTTATCCCCAATCTAGCTGAGTCAATGAGGCTACTGAGTAACATGATAACAAAAAACGCCAAGGTGAGATGGTCCCTTGAGGCCAAGCAGGCTTTCGAGAGTATAGAAGCGGCCTTGACTCAAACACCGGTCCTAACCAGTCCGCAATTCGACAGAGACTTTATCATTTTTTCTTTCGCATCAGAACATACCATTGCAGCAGTCCTTTTGCAGAAAGATGATCAGGGAAATGAGAAACCAATAGCTTTCTTCAGCCGAGCTCTGAGAGACGTGCCCCTAAAATTTCAAATCATGGAAAAGCAAGCTTACGCCCTGGTCAAAGCTATTAAAGACTTCAGGATTTATATCCTCTACTCTCATGTGATCACATATGTCCCCAACGCGGTTGTAAAGGACATATTAACTCAAGAAGGATTAGAAGGCAGGAGAGGCAAATGGATTGCTAGCATCCTTGAGTACGACATTGAGATAAAGCCCACCAAGCTCATAAAAGGACAAGGGCTAGCTAAGCTAATGGCTGAAACGAATTTCCAAGCACTTAACATTAATCAGCTGAACGATGAAGAGGAGCTGGCGACTCCACAGATCAGTGATACCTTCACACAATCCCCTTGGTATTCTGATATTTGTTTTGTATTGTTAAACCTGTGCGCTCCCCCGGGATTGTCCAGAACTAAAAAAAGATTTTTAAGAATGAAATCATCTAACTTCTGCGTCATAGATGGTTCCTTATATTGGAAAAATTATGAAGGCATTTTGCTTAAATGTTTAACTGAGGATGAAACTAACAGCTTCATGAGATAATTTCATGCAGGTGATTGTGGAGGCCACTTATACTGGAAATCCACGGCGGAAAAGATCTTGCGGGCCGGTTATTACTGGCCCTATTTGTTTACAGATGTAAAAGCATTTACTGCCTCATGCCATAAATGCCAAATCTTTGAAGGAAAAAGAAAACTATTGCCCCTGCCCCTAAAGCCCATTTCAACCGAAAAGCCTTTTCAACAATGGGGTCTTGACTTTGTTGGAGAAATTCATCCCTCCTCTTCAGGCCAGCAAAAATGGATTCTAACAGCCACCGACTATTTCACCAAATGGATTGAAGCCATCCTGTGTAGGCAAGCCAATGACTCCACCATCATCCAGTTTCTTGGAAACAACATCCTGTCCAGATTTGGCTGCCCGGAGAAGATCATTACCGACAACGCAGCTGCCTTCAAATCCAATAAAATCATTAACTTTTGCCACAAGTACCACATTACCTTAGGACACTCCATAGCTTATTACCCCCAAGGAAATGGCCTGGCCGAGTCCTCCAATAAGAGCCTCATCAATATCATAAAGAAGATGCTAGAAGAGAACAAAAAGAACTGGCAGAAAAAGCTCACCAGCGCCCTATGGGCAGACCGAATGACCACCAAAAAAATCCATCGGGATTGAGCCCCTATGAACTTGTGTATGGCATGGAAGCTAGATTCCCTTCATCTCTGGGCATACCAACTATCAAACTGTTGCAAGAAATTCAGGCTGAACCGAACGACATGCAGAGAAGGATTAATCAGACCATTCATCTTCAACAAACCAGAGAAGAAGTTTTCAATAGAGCTCAAAGTCTACAGGAAAAAATCAAGAAATTGTTCGACAAGAGAACCAAAGCAGAGGATTTCCGGGTAGGCAGAAAAGTCCTAAGATGGGATGCAAGAAGGGAAGACAAGGGCAAGCATGCTAAATTTTATTTTCTATGGAAAGGTCCCTACATTATCAGCGTTGTGCAAGGGAATAACACCTACTTTCTCAAATCGCTTGATAACAGCACAACGGAAGAAGGCCCGATCAACGGCCGGATGTTGAAGCACTACAATGATCCTCCTGCTTGAAAGAGTAGGTGATCATTGGTTTGTACATACCTATAGGCATCAGTTTTAATTTTGTTTAGAGTTTATAGTACCGGGAACACGCGGAAGAAAGCAGGCGATGCTTCCCAATTTTGTAGAGGACAGTAAGAAACTAAAAATCAAGGCGTTCTGGCCTGCTGTTCTTGACTTCCCGCAAGGAGAAGCCATCCCCGAGTGGAACCACTGTTAGCTCTTGCTGCAGCAGGTATTCTTTTTTTATGATTGGCATTTCACAAGCCAAATATGTTGTACTTTGCTTGCTGCAATGCTCCATATTTGCTCAAACAGTCTCCAAATGAAGAAGGCTACTTCAAATTCATTCAATTGCCTTCAAATTTTGTAAATTTGTTCCGGTAGTGCTGCTTCTAGTTAAAGGGAGGTCCAAACAGTTTAATCTTGGTCTCCCTAGGTTTAAATTTCATGTTTTAGAATATAGAGATTGTAAGTCTGTCCAAACAGTTTAATCTTGGCAGACTCTTAGATAGGTAGAGAAACAGAAGAGTCCAACAGTTTAATCTGGGCTCTGGAAGAAATAAGGGTAGTATGTAGATAGGAAAGCATCAAAAGAAAAATGTATGATGGGTTTGCAAATATAAGTGCACCCCAAAGAAAAAGAAGAAAAAATGCTAGGCAAGTAGGCTAGGTAGGTAGTGCTGAGGCTGATTGAATTGCTGACAAGTTCCAAGTTTGCAGGTATCATATCATGCAGAACATAATCATCAAAGATTTTTAAGCAAAAGGCTCAAATGAGGTATAACTAACTCCCCTTCTCTGTCCTCCCCGGTCATTAACTAACATACCCAAAAGAGGTCAAGATCTGCTTGACACCTCTTAAGTTCATCATCTTCATCACTCCGGTTGAGTAAAGATCTGCTTTACTCAAAGTTGTTCCATGTCTTCTCCCGAAGTATGGTCCTACCCCCTGCAACAGCCTAAGCTCCCCCCAAAACTTAGCGCTTTCTTACCATCTCCACACTAACCACTAACATTATTATGTAGCTCCCTATGTTTCCCGTCCCCGTATTAATATTAAGTAGATTCCCCTATGTAATATCCCTCCCCTGGTTGAAAAATAACCATAGCATGTCCCGCGAATCGTTTAGTTTATCAGAAACTAAGCAAGAACCCCAACCTCTGAAACCACCTTCCAGATACTACGGACTTCTTCCTAAGTATAAAACTCCCCCGAAATAGTCGGACCCCTTCCGAAACTTCAAAATCCCTTCACACCCACTTACTTACCTTTTCTCCTCAAATCCGTTTTCGCATCGCAACCTCGCCCTCTCACATTCATGCAAAACAATGCCCATCTGTTCCCCGCCGATGCGACATCGTGAAATCGGCGATCGGCGATCGCGAGTGCCGAGTGTCCAATCTGTTCACCCCTCCGTCTCCGCCGATGCGATATTGCGATATCGCATATCAGCAGTCTCCAGCACCAAATGCCCAACCCAATGATCCCCCTCCTTCCCCGCCGACGCGATATCGCGATATCGCATCGGAGTCTCTTCACCACAGTCCACCCAGTACCTCACCATGTCGCGTTGTACCAGGGACCCACTGATGATGTCATCCGCCGTACAGCCGACGCAATGCTTACGTCAGCAGCCAGAAAAGTCGCACTTCGGAGCTGCAGATCAAGAAACAGAGGCAGTTTTCGATGTGCGAATAGCGCGAAGCACTATTCGCGCATCGCTATGGGAAATAGGCCATTTCGAGGAATCTTCAGGGAATCTTCTGATTGCCAAGCCTACTGCGCGCCGAAAAAGCCCGAAAATCGCCCAATCGTGCCAAAGGATCCGGTTTGAAGACAGCAGCAGATCATTCACAGAGTTTAAATCGTATCAGATCAAATCAGCAGGCTTCAAGCGTGTCAAAGAGTATCATTCGACGGCGGAAACCATCGATGTAGCGGCAAAGTGTATCAGAGAATATCGTGAGCAGTGGCCCAAAGCAAGAGAAATTTGAAAATCTTCCAGCAGATCTTTAGGAGGAGAGCAAAATCACTTAAAGCTCTCAAATCATAATAATTGCACATTCAATTCGCACCAAAGCCGAACTGCAGCCCCAAAGAACATTCACTCCAGCAGCACCTCATCTGGTCCCCAAGGGCCACCTCGTCACCTGTTCCGATTCAGCTGCCCCCAGCGTAGCCAAAAAGATTTACTTGCATTTATTTCCAGCAGCATTTAGATTTTTGAAGAGTTCTAAGCAGACCTGTCAAGGTCACTTGTAATGATGTCTTCCTGATATTTTGTTTATAAATACCACTCGACGCGATATTGTAAAGGTTGGTTGGTTGGTAGTAGTAGTTGTTGGTCATTTTCTTTTCCAGCAATTTTCTCTGAGTAAAGACTCGCACTGTAACTGTCATATTTTTCATAATCAAAGATTGTTGAAAGCATGGATTGCGAAACAACTTGTTGTTTTCTCTTGGCCAATGAATGATCACGGAATTCATGTGTCTCTGCATGATCCAATAAGTGTTCTTCTTCCCTGTTTATTTTATGTTTTTTATCATCTTTCCGCCTTTCTAAGTTGCAGGAAAAAGGAATAGCTTAAGATTTGTTTAAATACACCTTAAGTTCAATTTCTGCACTTTTCGATGTTTTCTTTAGAAACAGTTATGAGCTAGAATTCTTAAATGCTATGGTTTACCCTGTTTCTCTCACATATGAGTGCATGTCTTTGGAATTCTTAACTGCTCCGGGATCCCACTCATCCACTTCTCCCCTTTGTCAGCATGATGAAATGATTCTCTTTTTCCTTTGATCCTTATGTTCATTCCGTACTTTCAGCAACCTCAGTATTTTATCCTGTGTGGCTATCCCGCTCCGTATCCCCTTGTGACCAAGAAAACGCTCGCATGCCTCAATCTGTGACTCCATGCCGAATGGTTCAAAACTTATAACACTTTACTGTGCCTCTTTACTCAAGAATCCTACCTTCCTTCCAATCACAGTCAACATTCCCTTGAAGTCAGAAAGCTAGCCTAAAATCATCAACTAAGGTTGAATCTAGATCAACTAAGGTTGAATCTAAAGGAGAGAGCCCTCTCCGATTGCAGGTGGGCTAGAACCTGCAATCCGAAGATTGGTTTGTGGTTACCTCGGCCGTATCCCTAATAGGAGCCTAGGGACAACCTGAGTGATAACATAATGGCGACTCTGCTGGGGACCTCCTCAGATAAATCAATGCAATCAATCTGCATCCTCACAGAGGAAGAAACCGAATTTTGATCGGCCAACCTGCGTGGTTGCATATTTTGAGAATTCTTTCAAAGCTATATTAGAAGCTAGCTCCTAAGAAGCTGACACAAATACACGATCAAATCCTGATCCCAATAACCCGCCCACTGTTGGAAATCCGAATCTAATTCTGAAGATCATCAGGCAGCAAAAACAAAAAGACTGCCAGACCCCTGTTAGTCCTGAAGCAGTTCAGCCAATTGTTGTGCCAACCCCCGTCAAAGTTCTAGTCCGATCCACCCCGAATTCCTCTGGCTCATCGCCCCCTTCTCTGAGTAGCTCTTCCACACCTCAAACCCATACCCATAGCCCATCGGTTACTCCCTCTTCCCCGGTTATCGCTATAGTCCCTCTCACTTTAGGCGTTCCGCTAATTCCCGTAATCATGGCTAGATATGCACCATTACAACTACCTGCTAATCCCAGGGCAATGCCTTAGGACTATCAATCGAAAATCACTTACTATGATGGTACAACCCCTTGCATCGCCCTACAACATACGAAGAAAATGCAGGATTATTTCGAGAGTTATGAAATAGACGATGATAGCGTAAGAATGAAGATCTTTGTTCAAAGTCTAACTGGTGATGTCAGAACCTGGTTTAGGGCACTTCCGCCGAATTCAATATTAAATCTGGAAGCCTTATACCAAACCTTCATTAACAGATGGGAGAAAAGGAAGGAACCCCTACACATTATATCCGAATATGAGTCTATCAAGAGAGGACCTGGGGAAGCTGTTCTGGATTACTGTGCCAGGTTTAACAATGTTTACAACGCGATACCACCGAATCTAAGACCTCCACCAAACCTTGCTCTATACAAATTCCTGGATGGCTTTGATGCCGATATGGTGTATCAATTAAGGGAAAGAGCCCCTCAAAGCCTTGCAGAAATGCAAGGTGCCGCGGTAAGCGTAGAAGCAAACCTAATCGCCAAAAGAAACAGAACCAGATCCGAGAGAAAAACAACTTTCAAAGAAGAACCCTCCTCTCACGAGCAGAAACTGGATGCAATCATCAGTTCCATGAATAGAATGGGAGATAGATTAGACAACGTGGAGAGAAAAACTTCATGGGAACCCAAACTTCAGAAAAACCCAAAATATGAACATGGGTAGGGCCAACCAGGATCACGACATCAGACCTCCTTTCCAAGAGAACTTTGCCGAGGCATCTACATCTGCTGATCCCACAGACAGGACCCTGATAAACCAGGTTGATTCAAAAAATGGACAACAATCCTCCTTCACGGAAGAAAACCCCCCATACCTTAATATAGAACAATTCGGCACTAAATCGGGAGAGTCCTTTGACTTTAAGAAAGGGTATGACACTGCCATATATGAGGTACATAAGCAATACAAACTAAGAATGCGAACTGTCGATGTGTCTCCGCCTAGCAGGGAAAAGGATGGTAAACAGCCAAACAAGGCTAAAGGGAAAAGCACCAACGATCATACAATTGACAACTAGGTCCCAAATTTGCAACAAGTTATTGTGGAAGATGTAACAGAAACACATGGTTCTATAGAACAACCGATACACTCTTCCCG
This sequence comes from Pinus taeda, assembly GCA_000404065.3. NCBI lineage: Eukaryota > Viridiplantae > Streptophyta > Pinopsida > Pinales > Pinaceae > Pinus > Pinus taeda. The sequence continues at coordinate 12,201 of APFE030133647.1, forward strand.
CCCTGAAAAAGACCTGGAGAGCATTCATGAAAGTATTCCCAGAACAGAGAAACCACAGACAGTCATACATAGTGATACGCACGTTCCAAAGGGAAATACAGAAAATACGTCGGAAAACAAAAAACTCACCAGTGTTAATACCCGAAACCTAGCAGAAAAGCCATTCAGCCTAGAAGACAAAATCAGGAAGCTCAAAATTTCCATCCCCCTCTCAGAACTGGCTAAGCACACTGTGTATAGACAACAGATTCAAAAATCGCTCCAATTGCCTTAAATTAGGGATGATGTAAACATCCTAGATGACACCCCTGAATTACTGTTCGGGCCAGAGGTTGACAGAAAAACAGCATTCGGACCTGTTCTGCCTTTCTATATCAGCCTGCACATACACGATAAGATATTGCACAATGCTTTTTTATTTCAGCGCATCACACAACCTCATGCCCAAAGCCGTAATGGAAAAGTTAAAACTCAATGTCACCCAACCCTATAAAGATCTGTATTCGTTCGATTCAAGTCAAGTCAAATGCCTAGGCGTAATCAAAGATCTTTGCGTATCACTAGTCCAATTCATGAACAAAACGATCTTAATGGACGTAGTTGTTGCTGACATCCCCACAAAATATGGCATGCTGGTATCGCGATCATGGGGAGCAAAACTACAAGGATCCCTTCAACTCGACCTCTCTTACACCACTATATCCGTCTTTGTGCAACCAAAGAGACTTTATAGGGAAACATTGATGAAATATGTGGTGAGTAGTGAGGAAAAACCCCAAAATTTTCCAATATACTCGATCCATTTTGATATGGATTCTTTTATTTTGTTTAATGATAATACAAGTCTTCCAAATCCTGATAAACCGCTAGCCCTAGAAGAAGAAACCAATGCTAGTGAGAGGCCAGTCGACAACTTGCTTGAAATTATTTCTACAGCCCAGACAACCAGCACAGGACAGGAAGAAAATCCTGAAACAGAAGTCATCAGTTCATCTGCGCTGCAGGCCCCTCATATCCCCAAAACTCGCCTTGAACCAGAGGTCTCATGGTATTTAGAATTCGATGGTGCAGTTAACAAGTTAGGAGCAGGAGCTACAGTGTGGATTTACAAAACTCACGAAAATCATGCACAAGGCCACGCCTATAGACTCAATTTTAAATGTACAAACAACATGGCAGAGTACGAAGCCCTTCTCTTAGGTCTCAAGCTGCTCAAAACCTTGGGAGCTACCACAATTTCCATCCTAGGTGATTTGGACCTCATTATACAACAGATAAAGGGAAATTTCGTCCCCAATGACAGTAGAATGAGAGCTTATAGAGCCACGACCATCGAATTTCTTAGCACCTTTAGTGATTTTGAGTTGAACAAAATCGCACGAGAACATAACATTCATGCTCATAGCTTAGCTACCTTTGCCAGCACCTGTAGGTTCCCCTTTGGACCAAGTCACCACTTCACTGCAGAAGTAAAACATAGACCGTCAATTCCTAACAATGTCGAGAATTGGCAGATATTCAAAGATGATGTCCATATTAACAATTTTTTAACTCTGGAAGGGGAATTCTCTAGCACCAACATTGACATGGACGTTACACCAGAAACACAACAACTAGATCGCATGACCCTAACAACCCCCATGGCTGAACAGATACTCAGCTCGACTATTTTTGACAGCACAAATATAGGGCAACTGAAACAGTCTTGCTCACCTAAGGTAGCCAAGGCAGAAGAAGAATTTATGGACCTAAGAGGAAATATTTTTCCTGCTGGCCTGACCCCATTGGAAGACATGTTCGATAGCAACGATGTAGCCAGAAAACCAAAAATGGAACCTTTGGATGCCGCCATAGAAGAATACAACATAGGAACAACAGAACATCCCAAGATGATCAAACTCTATAAGAACTTGCCTACTGACCAAAAGCCCAAATATGTGGATCTGTTCAAAGAATTCCAAGACATATTTGCCTGGAGTTATGAGGACTTGAAGTCCTATGACAGTTCAGTTATCCAGCATAGCATTCCCCTAAGGCTGAACCAGAAACCGTTAAAACAAAAACTCAGGAGAATCAACCCCATGCTTCTCCCTATGATTGAAAAAGAAATAAAAAGAATGTTTGACGCAGGGATCATTGCGCCTATCAGATTCTCGGAATGGGTATCTAACTTAGTCCCTACCAGGAAGAAAACATGAGAGATAAGACTGTGCGTAGACTTGAGAAATTTAAACCAAGTCTCCCTAAAAGACCACTACCCGTTACCTAAAATGGATCACATCTTGCAAATGGTGGTGGGTTCTTCTAGGATCTCTCTACTTGACGGATTCTCGGGATTTAACCAAATTCTAGTTCACCCAGACGATCAGGACAAAACAGCTTTCACTACGCCCTGGGGAACGTTCAAATACGTTAAAATGCCTTTGGGGCTGAAAAACGCCGGTGCCACCTTTCAGAGGGCAATGTATATCGCGTTCGCTAAGGAAATACATGACTTCCTCGTGGTTTACCTGGATGACCTGACCCCATTCTCCAAATCTGACTCGCAACACCTAAGGCACTTAAGGCAGATTTTTATCACATGTAGGAAATTTGGTATTTCCTTGAACCCGAAGAAGTCCCTGTTCGCCTTGGAGGAAGGCAGGTTATTAGGGCATATAATATCAAAAGATGGGATCAGAATCGACCCAAAAAGAATTCAGGCTATCCTCCAAATCCCTTACCCAAAAAACACGAAAGAGCTACAAGGATTCCTTGGAAAAATCAACTTCCTGAGAAGATTTATCCCCAATCTAGCTCAGTCAATGAGGCTACTGAGTAACATGCTAAAAAAGGACGCCAAGGTGAGATGATCCCTTGAGGCCAAGTAGGCTTTCGAGAGTATAGAAGCGGCCTTGACTCAAACACCGGTCCTAACCAGTCCGCAATTCGACAGAGACTTTATCATTTTTTCTTTCGCATCAGAACATACCATAGCAGCAGTCCTTCCACAGAAAGATGATCAGGGAAATGAGAAACCAATAGCTTTCTTCAGCCGAGCTCTGAGGGACGCGCCCCTAAAATTTCAAATCATGGAAAAGCAAGCTTACGCCCTAGTCAAAGCTATTAAAGACTTCAGGATTTATATTCTCTACTCTCATGTGATCGCATATGTCCCCAACGCGGTTGTAAAGGACATATTAACTCAAGAAGGATTAGAAGGCAGGAGAGGCAAATGGATTGCTAGCATCCTTGAGTACGACATTGAGATAAAGCCCACCAAGCTCATAAAAGGACAAGGGCTAGCTAAGCTAATGGCTGAAACGAATTTCCAAGCACTTAACATTAATCAGCTGGATGATGAAGAGGAGCTGGCGACTCCACAGATCAGTGATACCTTCACACAATCCCCTTGGTATTCTGATATTTGTTTTGTATTGTTAAACCTGTGCGCTCCCCCAGGATTGTCCAGAACTAAAAAAATATTTTTAAGAATGAAATCATCTAAGTTCTGCGTCATAGATGGTTCCTTATATTGGAAAAATTATGAAGGCATTTTGCTTAAATGTTTAACTGAGGATGAAACTAACAGCGTCATGAGAGAATTTCATGCAGGTGATTGCGGAGGCCACTTATACTGGAAATCCACGGCGGACAAGATCTTGCGGGCCAGTTATTACTGGCCCTCTTTGTTTACAGATGTAAAAGCATTTACTGTCTCATGCCATAAATGCCAAATCTTTGAAGGAAAAAGAAAACTATTTCCCCTGCCCCTAAAGCCCATTTCAACCGAAAAGCCTTTTCAACAATGGGGTCTTGACTTCGTTGGAGAAATTCATCCCTCCTCTTCAGGCTAGCAAAAATGGATTCTAACAGCCACCGACTATTTCACCAAATGGATTGAAGCCATCCTGTGTAGGCAAGCCAATGACTCCACCATCATCCAGTTTCTTGAAAACAGCATCCTGTCCAGATTTGGCTGCCCGGAGAAGATCATTACCGACAACGCAGCTGCCTTCAAATCCAATAAAATCATTAACTTTTGCCACAAGTACCACATTACCTTAGGACACTCCACAACTTATTACCCCCAAGGAAATGGCCTGGCCGAGTCCTCCAATAAGAGCCTCGTCAATATCATAAAGAAGATGCTAGAAGAGAACAAAAAGAACTAGCACAAAAAGCTCACCAGCGCCCTATGGGCAGATCGAATGACCACCAAAAAATCCATCGGGATGAGCCACTATGAACTTGTTTATGGCATGGAAGCTAGATTCCCTTCATCTCTGGGCATACCAACTATCAAACTATTGCAAGAAATTCAGGCTGAACCGAACGACATGCAGAGAAGGATTAATCAGACCATTCATCTTTAGCAAACCAGAGAAGAAGTTTTCAATAGAGCTCAAAGTCTACAGGAAAAACTCAAGAAATTGTTCAACAAGAGAACCAAAGCAGAGGATTTCCGGGTAGGCAGCAAAGTCCTAAGATGGGATGCAAGAAGGGAAGACAAGGGAAAACATGCTAAATTTGATTTTCTATGGAAAGGTCCCTACATTATCAGCGCTGTGCAAGGCAATAACACCTACTTTCTCAAATCGCTTGATAATAGCAAAGCGGAAGAAGGCCCGATCAATGGCCAGATGTTGAAGCACTACAATGGTCCTCCTGCTTGAAAGAGCAGGTGATCATTGGTTTGTACATACCTGTAGGCATCAGTTTTAATTTTGTTTAGAGTTTATAGTACCGGGAACACGCGGAAGAAAGCAGGCGATGCTTCCCAGTTTTGTAGAGGACAACAAGAAACTAAAAATCAAAGCGTTCTGGCCTGCTGTTATTGACTTCCCGCAAGGAGAAGCCATCCCCGAGTGGAGCCACTGTTAGCTCCTGCTGTAGCAGGTATTCATTTTTCATGATTGGCATTTCATAGGCCAAATATGTTGTACTTTACTTGCTGAAATGCTCCATATTTTCTCAAACAGTCTCCAAATGAAGAAGGCTACTTCAAATTCATTCAATTGCCTTCAAATTTTGTAAATTTGTTCGGGTAGTGCTGCTTCTAGTTAAAGGGAGGTCCAAACAGTTTAATCTTGGTCTCCCTAGGTTTAAATTTCATGATTTAGAATATAGAGATTGTAAGTCTGTCAAAACAGTTTAATCTAGGCAGACTCTTAGATAGGTAGAGAAACAGAAGAGTCCAACAGTTTAATCTGTGCTCTGGAAGAAATAAGGGTAGTATGTAGATAGGAAAGCATCAAAAGAAAAATGTATGATGCGTTTGCAAATCTAAGTGCACCCCCAAGCAAAAGAAGAAAAAGTGCTAGGCAAGTAGGCTGGGTAGGTAGTGCTGAGGCTGATTGAATTGCTGACAAGTTCCAAGTTTGTAGGTATCATATCATGCAGAACATAATCAACAAAGATTTGTAAGAAAAAGGCTCAAATGAGGTATAACTAACTCCCCTTCTCTGTCCTCCCCGATCATTAACTAACATCCCGAAAAGAGGTCAAGATCTGCTTGACACCTCTTAAGTTCATCATCTTCATCACTCCGGTTGAGTAAAGATCTGCTTTACTCAAAGTTGTTCCATGTCTTCTCCCAAAGTATTGTCCTACCCCCTGCAACAGCCTAAGTTCCCCCCAAAACTTAGCGCTTTCTTACCATCTCCACACTAACCACTAACATTATTATGTAGCTCCCTATGTTTCTCGTCCCCGTATTAATATTAACTAAATTCCCCTATGTAATATCCCTCCCCTGGTTGAAAAATAACCATAGAAAGTCCCAGGAATTGTTTAGTTTATCAGAAACTAAGCAAGAACCCCAACCTTCGAAACCACCTTCCAGATACTACGGACTTCTTCCTAAGGATAAAACTCCCATGAAGTAGTCGGACCCCTTCCGAAACTTCAAAAGCCCTTCACACCCACTTACTTACCTTTTCTCCTCAAAGTCGTTTTCGCATCGCAACCTCGCCCTCTCACATTCATGCAAAACAATGCCCATCTGTTCCCCGCCGATGAGACATCGCGAAATCGGCGATCGGCGATCGCGAGTGCCAAGTGTCCAATCTGTTCACCCCTCCGTCTTTGCCGATGCGATATTGCGATATCGCATATTGGCAGTCGCCAGCACCAAATGCCCAACCCAATGATCCCCCTCTTTTCCCGCCGACACGATATCGCGATATCGCATCGGAGTCTCTTCACCACAGTCCACCCAGTACCTCACCACGTCGCGCTGTACCAGGGACCCACTGATGACGTCATCCGCCGTATAGCCGACGCAATGCTTACGTCAGCAGCCAGAAAAGCCGAAAAAGCTTCGCGCAGGAAGAAAAGTCGCACTTCGGAGGTCCAGATCAGGAAATAGAGGCAGTTTTCGATGCACGAATAGCGCGAAGCGCTATTCGCGCATCGCTATGGGAAATAGGCCATTTCGAGGAATCTTCAGGGAATCGTCTGATTGCCGAGCCTACTACGCGCCGAAAAAGCCTGAAAATCGCCCAATCGTGCCAGAGGATCCGGTTTGAAGACAACAGCAAATCATTCACAGAGTTTAAAGTGTATCAGATCAAATCAACAGGCTTCAAGCGTGTCAAAGAGTATTAGTCGACGGCGGAAACCATCAATGTAGCGGCAAAGTGTATCAGAGAATATCTTGAGCAGCGGCCCAAAGTAAGAGAAATTTGAAAATCTTCTAGCAGATCCATAGGAGGAGAGAAAAATCACTTAAAGCTCTCAAATCATAATAATTGCACATTCAATTCGCACCAAAGCCGAACTGCAACCCCAAAGCACATTCACTTCAGCAGCAACGCATCTGGTCCCCAAGGGCCACCTCGTCACCTGTTCCGATTCAGCTGCCCCCAGCGCAGCCAAAAAGATTTACTTGCATTTATTTCCAGCAGCATTTAGATTTTTGAAGAGTTCTAAGCAGACCTGTCAAGGTCACTTGTAATGATGTCTTCCTGATATTTTGTTTATAAATACCACCCGAAGCGATATTGTAAAGGTTGGTTGGTTGGTAGTAGTAGTTGTTGGTCAGTTTCTTTTCCAGCAATTTTCTCTGAGTAAAGACTCGCACTGTAAGTGTCATACTTTTCATAATCAAAGATTGCTGAAAGCATGGATTGCGAAACAACTTGCTATTTTCTCTTGGCCAAGGAATGATCACGGAATTCTTGTGCCTCTGCATGATCCAATAAGTGTTCTTCTTCCCTGTTTATTTTTTGTTTTTTATCATCTTTCCGCCTTTCTAAGTTGCAGGGAAAAAGAATAGCTTAAGATTTGTTTAAATACACCTTAAGTTCAATTTTTGCACTTCTCGATGTTTTCTTCAGAAACAGTTATGAGCTAGAATTCTTAAATGCTCTGGTTTACCCTGTTTCTCTCACATATGAGTGCATGTCTTTGGAATTCTTAACTTCTCCGAGATCCCACTCATCCACTTCTCACCTTTGTCAGCATGATGAAATGATTCTCTTTTGCCTTTCATCCCTGATGTTCATTCCGTACTTTCAGCAGCCTGAGTATTGTAGCCTGCGTGGCTATCCCGCTCCGTATCCCCTTGTGACCAAGAAAACGCTCGCATGCCTCAATATGTGACTCCATGCCCAATGGTTCAAAACTTATAACACTTTACTGTGCCTCTTTACTCAAGAATCCTACCTTCCTTCCAATCACAATCAACATTCCCTTGAAGTCAGAAAGCTAGCCTAAAATCATCAACTAAGGTTGAATCTAAATCAACTAAGGTTGAATCTAAAGGAGAGAGCCCTCTCCGATTGTAGGTGGGCTAGAACCTGCAATCAGAAGATTGGTTTGTGGTTACCTCGGCCGTATCCCTAATAGGAGCCTAGGGACAACCTGAGTGATAACAGTAACCAGGCCCAATCAAATAAATTCCCCACCTGTAGCTACTACAGTACTGCTATATGGGGCCCTAAGCTTTGATTGGGGGACGCTGACCCCACCAGTCTAATAATCATAGCCAGTGCATCTCACTCGACTAAATCCAAAATAGATGCAATCTTAATGCAACCCTCCTTATAAGGGTCAGGCCCATATTGAGCCCCACCCTCTGGCTTAGCCCAATGATGAATGTCAACATGCCCAACTAGAAGTGGATAAGGAAGTGCCTCCCTACAAGGTAGCAGACCGGAAACAATATAGATATCAGTATGAATTGATATCAACAAGTCTATGCGTTGAATGACTGTCACTTGACGGTCCACATCCCAACACCTGATAAAAAACATAGGAACCTGTCCCGCAATCTCATAAAATGGTTCTGAAGAAACTCGTGGAGCCCCCATTGCACTAATAGTGGACTAGCTGTAGGATCTTGAGCCACAATTGTACACAACTGCATGCAATCCCTCTCCTTCCAAATCATCCTGCCACTGAGGGTACCATATGTCAAACAAAAAGTATAACCCCCCTAGGTTATCTGAAAAGAAAAAGAGGGCAAAAAACCATGAAAAACCCTTGTTTTTGACAAACACGCATCTATAGGCCTGAAAAATGTGATATCACGTGTATGTTTCCTTAATAGACATGTGCACGCATTTTCTAGGCCATTAAGCCACAACGTCCAAAGCACCTTGGACTGCATGCTTTTTTTTCAAATAGGCACATGATGCGCACGTCTGTGTCTTACACAGACGCACGACCATCACGAAACCACTTGGCTAAACTGCAGTGAACCCTGCACAGGTCTATTGCGACATTTCCCTCCTCAGATGAATGATGTGGGCGCCTAAGTATGTTTTTTGCGTGGTGTTATCGTTCTATATTTTTGAGTCTGAGGGAGTAATATATTAGACAACATCAAACCACCTTTGAAGCTAGGATCTAGCCCTACCAACATCAAAGAGGGATCTCTCTTTATGATTTAGCTTGGATTTTAAGTTGATTTTAGGCTAGTTATGATTATGCTTGGTTGTTTGTTTGAATTTTTTTGATTGGTTGGTTAGTTCATCTGATCAAATTACTTTCTTTTCATTGGGCTATGGAATCAAATTAAGTTGAATGTTGCACCAAATTTTTAAAAGAGTAATCTCAGGGCAAGCTAGTTACATTTACTGGATCTTTTAAATTGAATTATGGAATGGATAAAAGGTGTCTTTCAGTAGTGATTGAAAATAATTTAATAATTTCTTAATTAGAATTTAGAATAAAACTTGCAGATTGTAAAAGCAGTCCAAATAAGATGTTCAATAACATATCTTATTTTTCACATCTCCTATTTTACAATTATATTTCGGATGATAAACATACATAGAATAATAGTGGAAACAATAGTACAATAAGAAAAACATCACCAGTAAATCGCAACAAAAGAATCATGTGAAAATTATTTCTATTAATGGTGCTCCAGCAGTGTGGAAAAAGTACAGTGCTTGATAAAAAGAGTTACAATGATCAGGAATTGACTCTCCATACTTCTATTGAATGAAGTATTTAAACATAATTTGCAAAAAGAGATTACAATTAATGCCTCATTGACATGGAATTCTATTATTAACTTCAAACTAATAGAGATGAAATAATGCAACCAAAAGAGGTGAATTTGGCGAAGTGATTGTTGGAAATAATACTGAGGGGGGGGGGGGGGGGGGTGAATCAGTATTATCAAATCAGATACTTTTTCCTTTTCATACTCAGATTCATATACGCTACTTCGGTTAAGGATATCTGCGTATATACGCGACTGTGTTAAAAGCAACTAGCGTACATCCAGTAACCTTTATGATTTAGTTAGTTCATCTTTAGTGAATGCATCAGAACATTATTAACCATATGAAAAGTAAATAGAACAAATCATCACACATAAAGAGCACACATGAACACCATGATATAAGGTGGAAACCCAATGTGGGTGAAAACCACCTGCTGCAATTTGTTTCTATCTTCCTTTAATAAGAAACTTCTTTTACAATGTACTGGTGCAGTCCTTTACCAACATGCAGGCTTCTTACCTGCAGAAGGCTACAACCTTTTTAGCTCTTGTACTAGCGTTCCATTTACTAGTACGTAGGCACTGGCCTACTGAAGGCTCCAACCTTCACTCGTTTTCCAGCTGCTCCTGGAAGGGAGCTACAACCCCTTGGCTCTTGTACTGGCCAATATGTTTACCAGTACATAGGTGCCAGCCTACAATCATCTAGGGACCACGTTTCATAAATTTTCAGACTGGATCCATAAAACAATCACCATTTCAATACAACCTGCATCATCAATCTCTGAATCACCCAATACTAAAACCCTGTCAACAACACAGTCACAGACTACATAACTCTGTAACAACAACCAGATCCAATAGCAACTTAAAATATCATATTTCATACTGTATACGCTACCTGGATGAACCCAACCTGCGTGTATACGTGCTTTTACCAAAGACAACCCGCGTACAGATCTGCAAATCTACCTCATAAGTTTGCAGGTATTTCAGACATCAGAACATACCCAAATCATAAAATGCATACAATAACCATGCGTCAATAGATCTAGTCTATCCATACTCAAGCCATATAAAGATAATCATTCCAAGCTTTAAGATCCCAATCCATCATTCATCATCCTTCACATGAGTGCCTCCTTGGTTCAGATCAAGCAAGGCATCACCAACCCATAACCAGCATCTAGATCTCACTCTTTATCAGATGTTCATCACTTGCTCACTCTTTCACCCCTTCTTGGCCTAATGATCTTCTCCTTATATAGGTTTAGGCTTCTCTCAATACCATGGTCCAAAACCATGTAGAACCAATACCTTGGACCCAATACCTAGGGTCATTACTTCGGACCAAATACCATGGACCAATACCATGGACCAAAACCATGGTTTCCGACATGTACGCGCCTTTCCTTCTGAGAACCTGCGTGTGTATGTATACACTCCTTTTGCTCTGATTACCCGTGTATATACGTACTTTCATCATGGTCAACCTGCGTATATCTCTCTTTTGATCTACTGCACTAGATCTACCATCTGATTAAGTTGCCATCACCTGTATCATACCTCTGAGTGAGTTGCCATCAAGGACAACACATGTATCATAATGCCAACAATCTCCCCCTTTGGACTTGATGGCAACCACTATACCAAGTCACTCTCCCCCTTTGACATCAAGGGCAAAGGGCCGACCAAGCTATTCTCTTCTTTGATAAACATTCTGTTGTCCATATTCCCCCTGAGTACATGCTGAAGTTTCTGATTGAGCTCCCCTTTGTATATGCCAAGGTGTACCAAGCTGTCCATGCTCCCCCTGACTGTAGGCAATATCTGCAAAAAGATGTTCTACAAGAAGAACATGACTCTATTATTAATGACCTTCCTATCACCAAAGACTCATACATACATCCATCTCTCAACCAAGTGAGGATATACAAATATTGACTCATCCACCCAACCAAATGGGGATATACCATGACTCATTACATTCAATCATCCCATGCATATTGGGGTAACAAAATACATCATATGACTCACAAAGACCAAGGACCTAAACAAGACCATGATAGTTATCAGCAACTATCATACACCATATGATCTTCATTATAAGCATCTAACATCCAGATCTGTAACCTGCAATCCATTCTTTTGATCAAATAGCAAGATGTATCATTTAGCTTCATAAGCTTTATCAACAACTTCTAACCATAATGCCAATAATGCATTATTTGAAGTATATGCTCCCCCTGAGCCCGTGCCAACCATTTCATATCATGACTGAACCATTTCCTGGGTCTGTTCTTGCTGCCCTTTCTTCTGATCTCCATATACGCGACTCTGCAGCCTATAACTCATGTATATACGCGACTTATCTTCATTATATCAGCATATGAGATTTGGAACACTGATGTTCCACACTTCCAGCGCCATCTGAATCTGTCATGTCTGTGTACTCTACTATGCCACATCTTTTTGGTTGTACTTCCTTTTTCCTCCATATCTTCAACTGTGATGATGTTTTCTTCTTTTGGTGTGATGTCCGTACTTTGTTCCTGCATTCCTTTGCTATATGTCCAAGCTTGTTACATGCATAACATCTTACATTTTTCATATTCCTCCTGTAGCAAACAACAACCTTGTGACCAAACATATTGCAAGAAAAACAATATCCATTAAAGTACCTGTAATGTGATGATCTTTCTGTGTGATTGTCTTGAACCATTCTACTATTGCATATAGCTACAACATGTCCATGATTATGACATACATAACATTCAACATTATTCATCAGAGGAAATAATCGTCTATCACTTCCATAATTAGGAGCAAAGGATTTTCTTTGAGGAATTTCTTTCCTTGGTTGCTGATGGGATTGACCTCTCATCTTCTTGTTGGGGATTTCAGATTTTGAATTAGAGTTCCTTGTCTTACTTTGTGAACTAGATTCACCTTCAATAGATTCATGAAAACCAAGACCAGTTTTGATAGCAGGAGATCGTTGACTACTAAGAATATCATCCAAAATCTTAGTACTATCTTGAAATCGCAATAGTTTATCCTTTTCTTCTAATTTACTTTTCAAGATATTTACCTCAACCTGATGTT
>APFE030133647.1:25047-43783 GCA_000404065.3 Pinus taeda
CGCTTTCTTTCCCATTGTTCTACGGATCTCCTTCAAGCGATCAAGCTTCTACCAAAGGACCTACTTTGATACCAATTATTGGAAATAATACTGAGAGGGGGGGGTGAATCAGTATTATCAAATCAGATACTTTTTCCTTTTCATACTCAGATTCATATACGCTACTTCGGTTAAGGATATCTGCGTATATACGCGACTGTGTTAAAAGCAACTAGCATACATCCAGTAACCTTTATGATTTAGTTAGTTCATCTTTAGTGAATGCATCAGAACATTATTAACCATATGAAAAGTAAATAGAACAAATCATCACACATAAAGAGCACACATGAACACCATGATATAAGGTGGAAACCCAATGTGGGTGAAAACCACCTGCTGCAATTTGTTTCTATCTTCCTTTAATAAGAAACTTCTTTTACAATGTACTGGTGCAGTCCTTTACCAGAACGCAGGATTCTACCTACAGAAGGCTACAACCTTCTTAGCTCTTCTACTTGCCGTTCCATTTAATAGTACATAGGCGATGGCCTACTGAAGGCTCCAACCTTCACTCGTTTTCCAGCTGCTCCTGGAAGGGAGCTACAACCCCCTAGCTCTTGTACTAGCCAATATGTTTACAAGTACGTAGGTGTCGACCTACAATCATCCAGGGACCATGTTTCATAAATTTTCAGACTGGATCCATAAAACAATCACCATTGCAATACAACCTGCATCATCAATCTCTGAATCACCCAATACTGAAACCATGTCAACAACACAGTCAGAGACTACATAACTCTGCAATAACAACCAGATCCAATAGCAACTTCAAATATCATATTTCATACTGGATACGCTACTTGGACGAACCCAACCTGTGTGTATACGTGCTTTTACCAAAGACAACCCGCGTATAGATCTGCAAATCTACCTCATAACTTTGCAACTATTTTAGACATCAGAACATACCTAGATCATAACATTCATACAATAACCATGTGTCAATAGATCTAGTCTATCCATACTCAAACCATATAAAGATAATCATTCCAAGCCTTGAGATCCCAATCCATCGTTCATCATCCTTCACATGAGTGCCTCCTTGGTTCAGATCAAGCAAGGCATCACCAACCCATAACCAGCATCTAGATCTCACACTTTATTAGATGTTCATCACTTGCTCACTCTTTCACCCCTTTTTGGCTTAATGATCTTCTCCTTATATAGGTTTAGGCTTCTCTCAATACCATGGTCCAAAACCATGTAGAACCAATACCTTGGACCCAATACCTAGGGTCGTTACTTCGGACCAAATATCATGGACCAATACCACGGACCAAAACCATGGTTTTCGACATGTACGCACCTTTCCTTCTGAGAACCTGCATGTGTACGTATACGCTCCTTTTGCTCTGATTACCCGCATATATACGCACATTCATCACGGTCAACCTGCGTATATCTCTCTTTTGATCTACTGCACTAAATTTGCCGTCTGATTAAGTTTCCATCACCTGTATCATACCTCTGAGTGAGTTGCCATCAAGGACAACACCTGTATCATAATGCCAACAATGATCTGGACATCTGGCACTGCTTTGGTGGAGAACAGTTGTTGAGTGACAACTATTTGGGTGTTGCATTGGTGAAGCTAGCCCCTTCTTTAATCATGCTATTCACATAATTTATCCCACTGCTCATCATCTGCAATGGTAATTTTTGTTACTTTGCAGTAGATCTCATCTACCTCAGTATACCGAGCAAATGTGGGTTTTACTACAAAAATGTGCTTTATCTCATGCTGGATGAAACTCATGTTTTTGAAAGCTTCATAAAAATATCTCCTTGTCATAACATCTTTAATGTGAGAATAATTGGCCATATCCTTTGCAATGTCTTTTAGTTTCTTCATATAATCTTCCTTGGTCATCAGCTTTTCATTGATTACAAATAAATAAGGTAGACCCTTCTTATTCAATGCTTCTATTCTGGTGAAAAACCTGTTAATTGTTACATCCAAAGTGTGACATTTCTCTGTCAGCTACAAAATAAAATTCTTCTTTGTCATAACTTTATTTACTTCTAAGATTGTTTCTGTTCTTTCATCTACTCCCAAATCATCCAATTCATATCTGTTTTTAGGGTTGAGAAATTTGATAATGTGGTGGTTGTGGTAAGAATTTCTCCCAATTCAGTGTTGATAGTGGAAATGGTCTACTTGGATTTCTCCATCAACTCTTTCTGATCAAATATAATTTGGATACAAGGCCAAATTTCATCCATTTCTTCAATAATATTGTTCCAGATAATTTCTTTAACTTGGGCCAGCGTGTGGCCAATAGAGGACTCAATTGCTGATTTCCTCCATATTTCTATTTGGTTTTGAGCTCTTTGTACCTCTGCTACATGAAAAGTTTCAGTCTTTGTCTTCTGGTCTTATAGAAGATTGACTTGAGCTTGCAATATTTTGATTTCTTCAGTTTGGAAAGAACATGTTCTGCACTTCACTTGCCAACTGATTTGTAGCAGCCCTTGTGTTTTTTGTAGAAGATGTAGTTGTAGGAATGGTTGTGATAGAAAGTGCTTCTAAAGGGACAATAGCCATTTTGGCAGCCTGCTCCTTTGCTTTGATTATATTTTCCACCTCTATCTCCATTTGCTCCAACTATGCACTCATCTCCATGATGAGCTTCATCATGTCTTCCTTTTGTGATTCTGTTTCTTCAATATCCTTGGCCAATGGATCTTTTTTGGCTGGTAATTTTAACTACTTCCTTAATGTTGTTATGTCTATATTCTTTTTCCTTACGAGTTCTTTTGCAGCATTGATATTTGCAGGATCATAACCTACTTCAATCACCAAGTCCTCCAAAGCTTTGATCCTGGCGTCTTTGGCTAGTGCAAAGAATTTCTCCATCTTCAATTGTGATTGAACATTAGCTAATGTAACCTACAATTTAGACAAAATCATAGCAGTGTTAGTGAGAGTAGATGAAATCATTTGTCCACTCTGCTTGTTCATCTCCATTTAGTCAATGGGATGTATGTCTTTCACATCAAATTCAAATGTTGTCCTCTTGTAATTTGATGTTTCCTTAGGTTGTGGGATCTATGCTTGAAGGAAGGCCATTTGCACTTTTCCTTTCTCTCAATCAAAGGCTGACAGTAGTCTACTTTGAGAGCTGGAAGTCTGCTTCCAAAACTAATTGTCTAGATTGATCTTCAAGGCCTCATTTCTTACTTTGATCTCCTTGAATATATCAAATATACTATTTCCTGTCTCCCCTGTGGTAGATGTGTTGGTCTGCATGGTCTACTGCTAATCTTGTGAAGTTGTCGAGGTAGTGGGAGAAAGTGTAGTCTAATCACCCACTAATGAGGAAACAAGTGGCTCCTTAGTGGTGATAATATTCTCTTTCTCTGAATCCTTGTTTAGGCTTAGTTTGGAATGTAGCTTGGCCTTCTTCCTACACATGATTTTGAAGCCTTCACTAGAAATCTAAGCCACTGAAGGTGACTCTTCTTCTCTACTTCTCTTTGTTGTTTTCTCCTTTGTAATAGGTGTCTGTATTGTTGAAGTGGACACCATCTGCTCCTCTACCTCTTGTAGAGTGTTCTCAGTCCATTCTAGCTGGTTTTTATACTTTTCAATATTTGGTCTGGATGTGTGAAAATAATAAGTAGATTTGTTCTCTACCTCATCTTGGAGATGACCCCTAATGGATCATATGATCAGGTGAAACTAAGTCTGAATTTCATTTCTTTCAATAGTTTGTTTTCCTCTTCCCCTGCTTCCATGTTGTTACAAATAAAAGGCCCTATTTTTGTTTTGATTTTGATTGGGATTTCTTCTTGGCAGCGAAAAAGTGAATCTCATCCATATTAAGCATTTTCCTTATCTATTCTAGAGTAAAAATCCTCATTGGGAGGAATTTTGGCAGCTTGTAAGGGCAAGTTCACACCCAAGTATCCATAGCTATGTGTAATTATGATAAAGGTACCAAACTCATGTCTGGACTTGGTCTGATAACTACAAAACCTTCCTAATTTCATCACGAATTCTTGGCTCTGACCTGCTACGTAGGAGAATAAGTGTTGGATGTACAAAAATATCTATGAATTGTTTGTATAAGTATTCCTTTTTTTCCTTCATCACGAGTGTAGTCCAGAAAATGATTGGTTGTTGATTTCCTTCTTCATCTAACTTTTGTAAGGCAAGCTTGAGGTTGTCTCCCTAAAAATATAAAAACATGTGCACTAACACAGAAGCATATTTAAATACTTCCTTAGTCTAGAATTTGAGAAATTGTTCATGGATAGAATCTGCAAGAAATTGGCTAAAGTTGAACAAGATGGAAGGCTTGGAATCTGCAGAGAAAATGGAAATAAATCCTATGATTACCTCATCTACCCATTGATCTGAGTAATAGCCAAGGAGGTAGGATATGACTATGATGATTTGCTTGGCTCTCTCAGGGAAAATGGAGGATGGATAGGGAGGATTTTTCTTGGGTAATGGGGCATCTTCAGTAAAGAAAAGCTCAAGGATTTTGGCTCTTTTAGAAAAGTCTAGTTTTTGATACAATTCAACAAGTGCTTCATGGGAAAAAGGGGTGGCATGCTTTTCTATAGGAGCTTGAATCATTTGGTCTATAGGTTGGGGAGTGATAGTGAATAGAATTTCTCTAGTAGGGGAAATAATAGCTCTTTTGCTGGGTAGATAGCAAGCATGACATTTCCTGATGAATTCAAGGGTGTTGTGGGTACGGGGAAAGATATAGTGGGGAAAATTAGATTCCCACTGTTGAACATCATCAAATTTATCTATAAACTTGTCCTCAAGCCAGCAATACATCTCAAACAGATCAAATTCACAGAGGGTTTCATGAATTTTATAATCTTTGTCTGCCAAAGGGATGTGGTGAAAATCATTGGGAGGGTGGATCAGAGGACTAATGGGTTCCTCTTGTCCCTTGTCTTTCAGAGGCATGATTGGCTAAATTAAGAACACTGGTGAAATATGGATGGTACAGGCTTATAGTGTGCAGAGGGGACTTGGGATTCGTGGACAAGAAAACAGAGGCACTGGCCTGAAATTCAGTTTGCTAGCAATATCCTCAGCCGAGTGAAGTTGTTGAAGTTTGGATTGGCCAGAGAAATGGAAGTGTATAAGATCAGTAACCAGTGAATGGGTGAAAGGAGGGATTATATAACCTTCTGGCTTTTCATTGATGGTGGCACGGGTCCGTTGGATGAATGGTTAAGCAAATTAATATCTTAATGGATTAATTTTGAAGGGAGCGAATGTGATTGGTGGAGAAACTAACGGAGGGCGTGGTGAAGGGTGACAGGTAGGAACGTAATGGATAGGGCAGTGGTTTTTCTTAGCGGAGAGACGTCAGAGGGGGGCGAGGTGACAGTTAATGGTTTGGACCAAGGGGGGTGCGAAATCATGTGGTGGTGACACGTTGCGATGGGTGCAGGTTTGAATACCGCCCATTTTGGACCCTCCCAATGGTAAAGTTCAGATGGTGAGGGGGGGTTGAAACATACTATAGGCCGTCAGATTTAGGAGGTGGGCGCAGATGAGGGGAGAAATGACAGGATGTTAACATGATGTGACAGGTCGCTTGGTGGTATAGAATAATGTATTTAATGGGGTATGATGGGAGTGTAGTGGGGTAGGCGAATGGATAAAAATATGAGCGGGGAATAGTTTCGGGTTAATGAAACTTAGGAATAGGGAATAATATATTGAATATCATCTGATACAACAAACTTTAGAGTCAAACTTTAATTCCTTTGATTTTTCTTCTGCACACGAAAATAATATTTAACATTTGACTTAGGATCAAATCTTCATGTTTTTCCTCTAATCTCCATAGTGCTTCTACCTACCTTTTCTCATTTCAATTCTTTTTCTAAGCTAACATTTTCTCTTCTTGCTTTGCAGGGTGCATTTAAACTAGCAGACCCAAATCATTTTTCTTTTATGAAATTCTATCTTATCCTATCACTTATCTTGCCATTGATTTAGATTAAACTGTTGAACCAATTTTATTTCTACCTAGCTATTGATTTACCAAGATTAAATTATTTGGTAAATATTCATTCACTAAACTATTGAAAATAAATTTAAATGTGTTCAATCATGATTAAACTGTATGATTTGAATAGAATTCTAGTCATTGTGGCATTCAAAAACAATTTGCACACAACCTTATTTGAAAATAAACTAAAAGGATTAACTTATCTGTAGTGGCACTTACACTTGCAACACTTTTAGTATTATTTTCTATTTTTTCTTTTGTGGGGTTCTTTTTCCCTTTTTTCTTTCTTATTTATTTTTTAAAATACCCTCTTTTCATTTTTTTTCTTCATATTTTTGGAAATCATTTGAATATTGAAATTTATGCAATATGAAATTACAAATACAAAATACTCAATCACCTTGAGACCCTATAATCGACCCCTGTATGACCTACCTACCTGTTATCACTCAGGTTGTTCCCCAAAACTTGTGAGAAAAGGGAATACGGCCGAGGTAACCACTAACCAATCTTTTAGATGCAATTTCCAGCCAAACTGCATCCAGAGAGGGCTCTCTCTTTATAATTTAACTTTGTTTATTTGAAGTTCTTATGCTAGTTATGATGTGTAGAGGTTTGTTTTAAATTTGTTTGGATTGTGATTTCAAACAGAGGTAGGATGCAAGTCTAAAAGAGTTCATTCCATTGGGCAATGGAGTCTATGAAGATGGACTGTTGAGTGTGTTTCTGTGACAAAGGGAAATACTACAGAGCAAGATAATCAGTTTTGGAACAATATTGAGATCTAGAAATTGATGGGATGCAAGCCAGGGGGTTAAGGGAAGTCAAGAATCCTTTATCATGGTGGCAGAGGGAAGGTGCATGAATATTTTCAAGGAGCAGTGAAGAATTCCTTGGCAATTTTCAAAGTGAAAGAATTAGTGGAAACAGAAGCATTTAAGAATTTCTGTTTATGCTAGTTCTGAAGAAAACATAAAAAACAGCAGGAATTGAACACAGAGTGTATTTAAACAAGTTCTGGGCTATTCTTTTTCCTTGTTGTTAAGATTATGAAACATATATGAAATTTGCAGACATAGAAAACACAAAAACACAGTTTAGAATAACTTAATGAGCTACAGAAAGACACAAGAATTCTGTAGCAGAGCCCAGAATCACCAAATCCACATTCAGAAGGTCCAATAGCAATGCATTTCAATAGCCTTTGTATTAAGAAATATCAAAGTTACAGCGCAGTCCAAGAGGAGAATCACCAACCCCGAATACATTCCTTGGGGAGGTATTTATAACAAAGAGATTTACAAAATATCTTGTGGATAAGATATGAAGCAATAATTTAGTTTACCCACTTTGTCAAAGAAATAAATGCAGAAATAAAGATAGGAGTTATTGTGGATGTGCTGGCTACTTTAACTGACGAGATATTTTAGACTTTTCAACCCACGAATTCGGCTGGTAGTTGTGTCTTTAATTTGCATTCCTGCGTTGTTGTCCTGATATTTTCACCTGCTCTTGATTTATCTTTAATGTGTCCTGATCCTCGCTTGAGCTCCTTCCTTCATATCTGCCACGTGTCTTGTTAGTTGACCAAGTGTACGTAGGCAGAAAGATCCAAATTACCTAGGAAAAACTTCCAACATACTCTTCCACCACTGTTCTGTAGGCAACTGATGTCTTTGTATTTTTACAAGTATTTCATCAGCCTCAGTATACCTGTAAAAGGTAGGCTTGACTTCAAAAGATGATTTATTTCTTGTTCTATAAAAAACAAATTTTCCAATTTGTCATATAAGCTCTATCCAAAAGGAGGTCCTATGTCTTCTGAGGTGCTGGATGATGCAGTGATCTGATTTGTTACATACATATTTACCCTGTGAGCATACTATTGATGTGATAACAGTTTTTGATTGCTTGTTAGTAAACTGGGTAGACACTTCTGCTGCAAGTTTGTGAATTTCTTTGTGAAGGCATTGATGTCCGTCTGCATCTCTTGACACTTCCTTTCCAAAGTTTGTATAAAATTTCTCATTGTTAGCACCTTCTTGACTGTCAAAATGGTGCATGTCCTATCCGTGATCTCTAAAGCTACTAACTGTTCTTTAATATTGGTATTCAAAAAATGGATAAGCTTATTGGCCTGCTCAGACATATTTCCTAATGATGCCCTCGCCCTTTGAATTTGCTCTTGTGCCCTTTCTATCAATTCAATTTGTTCATAGATTGTTTGAATTGAGTACCATTGGTTAGTAATGGACTGGCCAATCTTGGTCCACAAGATCATTTTAATGTCTGCTAGAGCTTTACATAAGGTGAGATCCTTTCCCAATGATTTCACCTTGTTCTCCAGTGCCTTTACTTCTCTACTTTTTTCTGCCGCTGTTATTTTTTACTTGTCATAGCTCACCTCTAATTTGGCTAGTTTTTCTTTTGCCTCTTTGAGCTCTGACATTTGAGCTTCTAGCTCTTTCACTGCTTTCATCATTTCTTCCATCTTCATGCTGGTCTCTGGCTCTATTTGGTACTACTATAGCATCTGTAGTTGCTGTACTTGTTGTTGATGTTGGGATGGTAGGAGGGTCTGTTGTTGTACCTATGGGGGGAGCAGTGGTACTTGTTGGAGATGCTTCAGGTGGCTGGGAGGTCGAATCTCCATGCTTCTCTTTAATTGCCTTCTCCAATGCTTGATCTGTTTCTGCCAATCTCTCATTCATTCTCATCAACAGACTTGCCATGTCCTCTTCCTCATTCTGTTGTGCAACTTCTACAGTTTGTGGATGCACTGTAATTTGCAACTTTAATTGCCTTTTGAGGGCTGCAATGTCCTCCTCCTTCTTCTTGATTAGTGCTTTGATGCCCTTTGCATCATTAGGATTATGCCCAAGCTCGATGATGATTTCTTCCAAGGACTTAATCCTGTTGTCCTTAGCTAAGGAGGAAGCCTTCTCCAATTCTAATTGGGCAGAGGTATTGTGCAATGAATTTTGTAGTTTGTGAGCAAGCAATGCCTTATCTGCCAAGGTGGCATACACCATCTCCCTAGTTTGTTTATGTAACTCAATCTGGTCAATTGGATGAATGTCTCTCGAGAAAAATTCTAGACTGGTTCTTATATAATCAGCAGCTAACTGTGGTTGTTGTGTCTTGGGCTTGAAATGGTTGAGGATCATTTTCTTTTCCTGAATATCATAAGCAACCATTAGCCTTTGTTGATTGGTAGGTGTTGTCCTCATCAAATGATTATAAAGTTGCATCCTCACTGGATCATTTCTAGCTTTTATATCAGTGAAGGTTTTCTGGATATCTAAGCTTTGTTTGTTTTGAGGCCTGGTAGATGAAACTTCCACGCTAGGTTGCCTCTCTAGCTCTTGTTGGAATGAGCTAGCTGAGGTGCCAGGTAATGGAGATGTTTGTTGCTCAGTTCTTTTCTGATTTCTCATGGTGCTTGTGGTATCTTCCACAAATTCCTCCTCTGAATAGGGATTCAGCCTCTGTCTCTTATCTCCTGGTTGTTCTGATGGTCCACTGGCAAGGGCATCCTCTTCTCTGTCTCTCTTTCTGCTCTTTCCCTCATTTTGAGGAGTCTGTAGAACAGGGGCTTCGGATGCCTTGGTTTGAGCTGGGGGAGCTTGCCCTTCTCCCTGTTCTTTTGTTGTGGTGGGATGATTAGCCATGGTCTGTTGTTCTGTATCCATTACTTCCTTGCCCTTTGCTGCTGAGCTGGCCTTTCGTGCTCCTTGCTCTGAGCTCTCAGCGAAAGATGTATCACCTCCAATGTGCTAGGGCAGCATGAAGGGTACCTGTCCAAAAGAGTCCAGGTCAAGTGTTTTTTCAAGCTCTTTCATTTCCTTTTCCAATTTCTCTTCTCCAGTTATCTCTTCAAACAATGTGCCCTCTAGCCACTCTTGGTGATTAGCATATTGCTGGATTTCAAGGATCGGACAGTGAACATATGCTGGCAGCTTATTTTTGAATTTCCTATAACTTATAAAATGATTGGGGTCATATGGTGCCCAATAGAAACTCTGTTTAAGTCTGAGTCTTTGCCCTAAAATCTCATCAGGCTCTAGCCAGGCTTCCCTCTAATTGAAGGTGAAAGGGCCCAGTTGATTCCTTATTTCAAGTTGTGCCTTTTCCTTGGCCTCACAGAAATGGATTACATCTGCTTGGATGAATTGTCTAAAGTATTCCAGGGCAAACAACCCATTGGCACATATTTTGGCAATTTATAGGGGCTTAGCTCACAGCCATATATCCAGATCACAGTGTGATTCTGGTAAAAGTACCAGTCACCTATGCTATAGCTCTTGGAGAGCTGTAGAATTCTCTACATTTCACCAGAAAGTCTATCTGGAGGACTTGTTATCGGTAAAGAGGTGGCTGGATATATGAATAGATAAATAAATTCACAATAAGTGTAAGGATAATAGTAAACATGGTGGAAGACTGGGGTCCAGAAGATTACAGACCTTGGCTCTCCCTTGACATCAAATTTTTTGAGGGGAACTTGAAAACTATCTGGCTGATAGTAGAGCAACAAATGATATATGTATGATGTGTATTTAAACACTCTTTCTCTGTCCATGCTAATGAATTGTTTATGGATCTTATCAGCTATGTAGGTGGCATAGTCATACCTGATAGCAGGAGGCTGTCCTGGAGAAAATATGGATAATAGGACCAATGTAGTTTCATCTACATACTCATTGGTTTTGAATCCCAGGATGTAGGCTATCATGTCAATAATAAATTTTCATGCTTCATTAAACCAAGTGTCTAGGTATGGAGGAGGTTCCTGTGGTTGACAATTGGGTTTCATAAATGTTTTTCCAATTCTGGTTATCTCTGCACTTGGCAATTTGGCGCCTTAGTCAAGCAGAAATCCCAAGGAAAGAGGAGTCAATGGTTTAGTTGGTTTGAAATGTAGGATCTCATTTGTTGATTCAAGGGTGATATAGAATAGAACTGTCCCAGAAGGAGACATCACTGCCCTTTGAGTGGGCTCATAATTGGCATGGCATTGGTGAATGAGGTCATGAAAAACATTTAAATAATGAAGGTAGTACATGGGCATATTGGACTCCCAAATCCCAAAGATGTTATTTTTGTTTCTATGGTTGTTCCTGATATCACAAAATGCCTGGAGATGAGATTTGTTACCCATTATGTCATTAATCTGGAAATCCTTGTCAGCTAGGGGTAACCACTCCAGTTCTTTATGTGGGGCATTGAGAGGGGCCACATTGAGGGCTACTGGAGCAGGGTCTGCCATCTTTATAAGTTCTCAGGTGTTTTTGATTGAAATGTGGACCTTTATAGTAGTAGTGGGAAAAATAGAGGCCCTGGGGCTTTTTCCAGAGGATTTGCAAATTGGAGTGCTTTGTTTTGACTCTGGTGGGAAGAATTTGAAGCAAAAGGATGAAGCTTGAAGGGTTTGTCTTGCAAGGGATGAGTAGCAATGGTTTAAGGGCCTTTCCTTTAGCAATTACTGACCAAAAAAACCTTGATCTCGGCCTACATGGGAGAGATTTTGCTGAGTGGGGCGGAATTGGCAATTTCTATAGAAAAATGTGGGTAAACTAGTAGTTTCAGTGGGCAATTTTGCAGAGGAAAGTCAATCCGGGAGCTTGGGAGCAAGACTTAGGTGAATACCTGTTTTTCTCGGCTCACTGGGCGAATTATACAGAGAGGTATGCAATGTGCAGGTTTTTTGATGAATGAGTGGTCCTGGTGTGCTTATGTGTAGGCAGCAGGGTGAATTTTTGACAAGTTTCTAGGATTGCCCAGACAATTTTCACAGCGAAAAATTGAAATTCAGAGGGTTTTTCACAGGATGATGGTAAATACCTGTTTTCACAGTGCACTGGAGTTACTAACTGGTTGGGAGATGATTTTCACAGTGGGGCGTCGAGCTATGGTGGTCGAGGTGGCGGACTGAAGGTTTGCTGGTGAACTCGTCGTCGTTTGCATGCAAAAGCTCAGCAAAATTACACAATGAGAATGGTAAAAAATAAACAATTTTATGGGTTTTTTAACAAAAATCAGCTTTTTGGGATTTTTGGCAGTTTTTGTGATGACGTCATCATGACTTAGATTTTTTGTCATGTAGCGGGGTACGGAAGGTGACGTGGTGGATGACTTGGTGCTGAGGTGTCAACAGTGACGTGGTTCTGACGTCATTGGATGACATCAGCGGCGGGGAGCGAGGGCGGTAAGTGGTTTTATCGCACCGATTTTGGGGTGGTAGCGGTATTGAACGGGGGGGTCGCGATACATGCAGGTGAGTGACGCATGTCCTTGGTACGACGGCGAAACCGCCATTTTCCCGGAACATAACGTTCAGGCGCTGGGGGCATCGCGATACGGTTCTGCACCGTTGGATCTAAGAGCCCCGATCCAATAGTTGACGACGAATGGCAAGTTGCGGGGGCGCGGTGTGGGGACCCACCTTGATATATTAGCTTTGTATAATGTTTTTGCGGGGTTTTGTAGTGTATTCAGTGCTGGACTACGACCGGTCAATTATTCATATAACCAAAGGTTAATATGAAACCCAAAGTTTTTTATGCATGTTAAGGGTTATTATAGGGTTCCAGGTGAACCTTATAATTCCCAAAAATCCTTATTATATGGCTATATTTCCAAGGGTCGGGATATTTGTTTTTTGGAGATTCTTTATGTATTTATATACTAGGGGGAGGGAAAAAGTTATATAGGAGTTATATAGTAGAGTTAGGGGGTTAATATGAATATGTAGAATGGATATGTATGGACAAAGGCTAAGTTTATAAAGTGAAAACTTAGGCATAGGGGAATGGGGGTATGCCAAGAGGTGAAGTTTAGGAAACTTTGGCAGAATGGAATAAAGACTTTTTACACAAGAAATGTGGCTTGTTTTGCCTAGGTGAAAACACATTTTCACTTAGTTTTTCTATGAGATGAAGTGGGCTAAAGGTAATGAGCAGACCTCATTTCCCTTGGGGGGAATGTTAGTAAGCGTTTCTTATGAAAATGGGGAGGGGAATTAGTCATGCTCCATTTGTTTTATAGCCACCTTGCCATGGTACGCTATGATTTTTATGAGATGGCAACTTGTTCCAAAGGAGCAAATTTCTCATAAACCATGCTTCTATACCATCAAAACTGCCTACCTAGCCTAGTACACCTGACATTTTTTCTTCATTTTCATTGGGTGCATTTGAACTAGCGACCCTGATTCTTCTCTTTTCTTTTAGCTGCCCTCCTATCTAAGCCTACCCTTATTTCTTCCAGGGCTCATATTAAGCTATTGAGACCCTTTGCTTCTCTACCTAACTACTTGTTTGCCAAGCTTGAACTGTTTGTGCAGACCTTTATTCTCTATTCTAAGACAAGTAAATTCAAACATGATCTAGCCAGGATTAGGCTGTCTGGCTATTCATCAACTGTGGAAAGAATTAACCACCTATACATAGTGAAAATTCTACAAAATATGGAACCTTTACAGCATGAAAATAATGAACATATTTTGCACTTCTCTAGTCAATCATGAAAAATGAAACCTATTGGTATAGGAAGCTAACAGTGGCTCCACTTGGGGGTGGCTTTTCCTAGTAAAAAGTCAAGAACAATAGGTCAGATGGCCTTACATTTAGTTCTTTGCTGTATTCTCAAATTTCTCCTTTGTTGTTCACAAAATGGCTCCTCTGCAGTGCCTGTATCTCTCATGAACTCATTCCAAAAATTGCAGCTCTGTTTTGGGTACTTTGTTTGATTATTTCTCATCATTTGTACAGCTCCCAAGTCTGTTTCTTTAGCTTCTTATGATAGGCTTAAAATGCAGTACCCAATGGTGACACAATTCCTTGCCTTCTCCTCAAAATTTGTTGTAAATCATTCCCTATTCTATTGTTGTAATACACTGCAGAAAGTAAACTCTAGTATGTACAAATTGAAGTGCTTCTATCTTTAACAAAGTGGCTCAAAATAATGCTTCAGCATTCTTCCATTGACTGGTCTATCATCTGCCTCTGTACCATCTAGACTTTTGAAAAAGTAGGTGTTGTTTCCTTGTACAGTCTGAATGATAAATGGTCCTCTCCATAAGAAATCGATTTTTCCATGTTTTCCTCTATCTTCTCTTCTGGAATCCCACTTTAAAACTTTATCCCCAATGAAAAAATCCTCTGCTTTGGTTCTTTTATCAAATATCTTTTTAAGCTTTTCTTATAGAAATTGGGCTTTGTGATAGACCTCCTCTCTTTTTTGTTGCAAGTGAATAGTTTGATTGGTTCTTCTTTAAATATCATTAGGTTCTGCTTGTATCTCTTGTAGCAACTTTATCACTGGGATTCCCAAAGAAGAAGGGAATACGGCCTCCATTCCGTAAACTAATTGATAGGGAATGGTCCCAATAGATCTCTTAGTGGTCAATCTGTCTGCCCATAGTGCATTTACAAGCTTTTTATGCCAATTTTTCTTGTTTTCCTCCAAGAATTTCATAATGATGTTGATCAAGCTCTTGTTGGAGGATTCAGCTAGGCCATTACCTTGACAATAATAGGTTGTTGAATGGCCCAAGGTAATGTGGTATTTATGACAGAATTTAATCATTCTCTTAGACTTAAAGGCAAAATCATTGCTTGTAATAATTTTCTCCAGGCAGCCAAACCTAGACAAGATGTTGGTCTCAAGGAATTGCATGATTACTGAGTCATTGGCTTGTCTACAAGGGATGGCCTCTATCCACTTGCTAAAATAGTCTATAGAAGTCAAAATCCATTTGTGCTGGCCAGAGGATGAAGGGTGGATTTCCCCAATGAATTCTAAACCCCATTGTTGAAATGGTATTTCAGTGGAAATGGGATTGAGGGGTAGAGGCAACAACTTTTTCTTGCCTTCAAAAATTTGACATTTGTGGCAAGAAGTTACATATTTTTTCACATCAGCAAATATGGTGGGCCAATAAAATCCAGCCCTTAGGATTTTATCAGTAGTTGATTTCCAATACAAATGTTCACCACAATCCCCTGCATGAAATTCTTTAAGTACTTTGTCAGTTTCTTCTTTGATTAGACAATTTAATAAAACACCTTCATGGTTTTTCCAAAAAAGAACATGATCTAAAATGGAGAACTTGGAAGCTTTCATTTTCAAAAATCTTTTCTTAGTTCTGGATAATCTTGGAGGAGCTTGCAGGTTTAATAATACAAAAGATATGTCAGCATACCAAGGTGATTGTAAAAATGCTTGATTGATCTGTGGAGTCGCCATCTCCTGCTCATTATCTAGTTGATTTATGTCAAGGGCTTGAAAGTTAGTTTCAGACATGAGTTTAGCTAGTCCTTGTCCTTTTATCAATTTTTTTGGTTTAATTTCAATGTCATATTCCAATATGGTAGCTATCCATTTGCCCCTTTTTCCTTCAATGCCTTCTTGGGTCAGGATGTCTTTAACAATAGTGTTGGGCACATAAGCAATCACATGAGAGTACAAGATGTAAACTCTAAAGTCCTTGATGGCCTTTACAAGGGCATATGCTTGTTTCTCCATGATTTGATACTTGAGTGGAGCATCTCTAAGGGCTTTGCTGAAGAAGGCTATGGGTTTTTCACATCCCTGGTCATCCTTTTGGAGCAAGATAGCAACAATTGTATGCTCTGATGCAAATGAGGATATGATAAAGTCCTTGTCAAAATTAGGGCTTGTGAGGGCTGGTGTTTGAGTCAAAGCTTTTTTGATTTCTTCAAAGGCTTGCTTAGTTTCTATTGTCCACTTAACCTTGGAGTTTTTTTTGAGCATGTTGTTCAACAATCTTATTAGCTCAGCCAAATTTGGTATGAATCTTCTTAGAAAGTTGATCTTCCCCGAAAAGGCTTGTAGTTCTTTAATGTTTATGGGGTGAGGGACTTGTAAGATAGCTTGTATTCTGTCCAGATCAATTCTAATACCTTCTTTAAAGATGATATGGCCCAATAATTTTCCTTCTTCTAGGAAAAACAATGATTTCTTTGGATTTAATGATATACCATATTTTCTGCAAATTAAGAATACTTGCCTGAGATGATGTAGGTGTTCTTGATCTGATTTGGAGAAAGTTGTAAGGTCATCTAGGTAAATGACTAAAAATTCATGGATCTCTTTAGAAAAAGCAATATCCATGGCTCTTTGAAAAGTTTCTCCTGCATTCTTGAGTCCAAAAGGCATTTTCACATATTTTAATGTTCCCCAAGGGGTTGTGAAAGCAGTTTTGTCTTGGTCATCAGGGTGCATTAGGATTTGATTGAAGCCTAAGAATCCATCTAACAATGATATCCTTGAAGCACCCACTACCCTTTGCAGAATGTGATCCATTTTGGGCAAAGGGTAATTATCCTTTAAAGAGACTTTGTTCAAATTTCTTAAATCAACACATAACCTTATCTCCCTTGTCTTCTTTCTAGTGGGCACTAAATTTGAAACCCATTTTGAGAATCTGATTGGAGCTATAATTCCAGCTTCATACATTCTCTTAACTTCTTTCTCAATCAAAGGGAGCAGCACAAGGTTGACCCTCCTAAGTTTCTGTTTGAAAGGTTTTTGGTTTTCTTTGAGAGGTATTGTGTGTTGGATTACTGCAGTATCATAAGACTTTAAGTCCTCATAACTCCATGCAAAGACATCTTGAAATTATTTGAATAGTTCAATATACTTGAGTTTTTGGTAAGGAGGAAGATCTTTGGACAATTTTATCATTTTGGGATTTTCTGCAGTTCCTAAATTACAGTCCTTAATTTCTGCATTTAATGGTTGCATTTTAGGTTTCCTAGAGATGTCATTGGATTCAAAAATGTCTCTAAAGGAGTGAGGCCTGTAGGTAGAAAATTATCCTTTCGCTCAATGACTTCACAGTCAGCTATAATTGCATCCTCACCTTCTTTTCCATGAAGTTCCTGTAAATCTATTTTAGTGAACTTGGTGGGATGTAGAATTTGGTTTGTTGTTTCAGTAGAGATGTGTGTTTCAATTTTGTCTATTTGATTTCTTTCCTCTATAGTGTTGGTATCCATTTTTGTGCTTGAGAGCTCTTCTTTCAAAGTCAGGAAATTGTTGATTTGTGTGTCATTTTCAAACACCTGCTAGTTCTTGACATTATCTGGTACAACAGGTCTATGTTTTATTTCAGCAGTGAATCGGTGATTGGGCTTAAATGGAAATTTGCAAGTGCTTGCAAAGGTTGCTAGACTATGGGCATGCAGATTTTGATTCCTTGGAATCTTGGTCAATTGGGATTCAAGAAAGGTGTTGAGAATTTCCATTGTAGCAGCTCTATATGACCTCAGCCTAAGATCATTTGTAATGAAGTTACCCTTTATTTGTTGAATGATGAGGTCAGAGTCTCCCAAAATTAATATTGTTATGAAACCAGCTCAAGAAAATATAGAAAAGATGGATCAACGCCTTAGAATTCAACCTCTTCGAGGGGGCAACCTCCTTTACATTACATAAATGAATAATTCTTGGATGATACAAATGACAAAACCTCCTTTCTATATATAGGAGTCTAAGGAGTCACAATATAACCTAGCCAACCTAATAATAATAATATAAAGCCACAAAATAAACAATAGAGGGATTCTATGGGGCACAGTAATAACAATATGGGGGCAATAGTGGCACAACAATATTAATAAGGGGTACAACTACCAGAGTAATGGGGTAATCACTAGTATTATAGGGACCCAACATGCCCCTCTCCTTCAAAAAAGTGTTGTCCTCAACGCTTGAGTAGTTCTGGATACTTATGTATAAAATTCTCATCCTCCCATGTGGAATCTTCCACAGATACGTTCTTCCACATGATAAGATACTCTGAAATTGATCGATTTCGTAGCTGTCGAGATCTTGTTTCTATGACTGGTTCCGGTTCCAATATAATTTTTCCTTCCTCGTCAAGTTCTAGAAATATTTTTTGAACTGGGAGTTTGTCGCCTATAACCTTCTTTAAACATGAAACATGGAAAACTGGGTGCAATCGAGAAGCTGGAGGAAGCTCAAATTTGTATGCCATAGTACCAATCTTTTGCAACACCTTGTACGGACCATAATACTTTGGTGATAATTTATTATCCTTCTTAGATTTCTTGAGAGACATTTGCTTATATGGTTGTAGCCATAGAAATACCCAATCACCTACAACAAAACTTCTTTCACTGCGATGTTGATCTGCTTGTTGTTTCATTCTATTCTGTGCCAACACTAGGTTATCCTTTAAGAGTTGGAGGACTTGTTGTTGATGTTTGATGTGATCTTCCACTGCTTGAACCTTAGAATTTTCTCTTAAATATGATGTTATGGATGGTGGATGATATCCATAAAGTGCCATAAATGGGGTCATTTTTGTTGTTGTATGGAAGGAAGTGTTATACCACCATTCAGCCAAAGGCAACCATTTGACCCATTATGTCTATTTGTCAGATACAAAGCAACAAAGATAGCCTTCCAAACATTTGTTTACTATCTCAGTTTTCCCATCAGATTGAGGATGATAAGATGAGCTATGAGCTAACTAAGTACCAAGGCAAGAAAATAATTATGTCCAAAAATTTCCAATGAAAATGGGATCTCTGTCACTTACAATAATCTTCGGGTTTCCATGTAGCTTTTGAATTGTTTCCATAAATGCAATAGAAACTGTACTAGCTTTCAATGGATGTGATAATGCACAAAAGTGTGCATACTTGGTA
>APFE030133647.1:74971-94790 GCA_000404065.3 Pinus taeda
ATATATGCTTGTATATGGTTAATGCACATCTGATCCTGCATTATTTATGAACTTAGATCCTTGTTTCTTGCATAGTAGTATGTTGTTATGATTCTACATGTCCTTTTGAAGCTGAGTAGATAAAGAGCAAGTGGAAAAACTCTATCAAGAAGGAGAGGAAATCGAGCGCATTACTCAGGTTGGCTCTCTTGGTTCTCCTCTCATCTATTTTCATAAAAGGAATCAATAGTAGACTTTGATTCTTTGTTTCTAATATAGCCACCCATCTTAGTGGGAATAGCAGCATCCGTGTGGACACTATTCCCGTATAACAGGCTGCCATATTTATAAGTTCTCAGGTGTTTTTGATTGAAATGTGGACCTTTACAGCAGCTGTGGGCAAAATAGAGGCCTTGGGGCTTTTTCCAGAGGATTTGCAAATTGGAGTGCTTTGTTTTGACTTTGGTGGGTAGAATTTGAAGCAAAAGGATGAAACTTGAAGGGTTTGTCTTGCAAGGGATGAGTAGAAATGGTTTCAGGGCCTTTCCTTTAGCAATTACTGACCAAACAAACCTTGAGCTCGGCCTACATGGGAGGTATTTTGCTGAGTGGGGCGGAATTAGCAATTTCTATAGCAAAATGTGGGTAAACTAGTAGTTTCAGTGGGCAATTTTGCAGAGGGAAGTCAATCCAGGAGCTTGGGAGAAAGACTTAGGTGAATACTTGTTTTTCTCAGCTCGCTGGGCGAATTGTACAAAGAGGTATGCAATGTACAGGTTTTTTGATGAATGAGTGGTCCTGGTGTGCTTATGTGTAGGCAGCAGGGTGAATTTTTGACAAGTTTCTAGGATTGCCCAGACAATTTTCACAGTGAAAAATTGAAATTCAAAGGGTTTTTCACAGGATGATGGTAAATACCTGTTTTCATAGTGCACTGGAGTTACTGGCTAGTTAGGAGATGATTTACACAGTGGAGCACCGAGCTATGGTGGTCGAGGTGGCGGACTGAAGGTTTGCTGGTGAACTCTTGGCCATTTGCATGCAAAAGCTCAGCAAAATTACACAATGAGAATGGTAAAAAACAAACAATTTTATGGGTTTTTTAACAAAAAATGGATTTTTTGGGCTTTTTGTGATGACATCATCATGACTTAGATTTTTTGTCCTGTAGCGGGGTACGGAAGGTGACGTGGCAGATGACTTGGCACTGAGGTGGCAATGGTGACGTGGAGCTGACGTGGTTGTGACGTCATCGGATGATGTCAACGACGGGGAGCGAGGGCAGTAAGTGGTTTTATCGCAACACTTTTGGGGTGGCAACGGTATTGAGCTAGGGGGCGGGGGGTCATGATACATGCGGGTGAGCGACATGTGTCCTTGGTACAGCGGTGAAACCGCCATTTTCTCGGAACATAACGTTCGGGTGCTGGGGGCATCGCGATACGGTTCCGCACCGTTGGATCGGAGAGCCCCAATCCAACGGTCGACGGCGAATGTCAAGTTGCAGGGGCGCGGCATGGGGACCGACTTTGATATATTGGCTTTGTATAATGTTTTTGTGGGGCTTTGTAGTGTATTCAGCACTGGACTACGGTCGGTCGGTTATTCATATAACCAAAGGTTAATATGAAACCCAAAGTTTTTTATGTGCGCTAAGGGTTATTATAGGGTTCGAGGTGAACCTTATAATTCCCGAAAATCCTTATTATATGGCTATATTTCCAAGGGTCAGGATATTTTTTTGGGGGGGATTTTTTATGTATTTATATACTAGGGGGAGGGAAAAATTTATATAGGAGTTATATAGTAGAGTTAGGGAGTCAATGTGAATATGTAGAATGGATAATGTATCGACAAAGGCTAAGTTTATAGAGTGAAAACTTAGGCATAGGGGAATGGGGGTATGCCAAGTGGTGAAGTTTAGGAAACTTTGGCAAAATGGAATAAAGACCTTTTACACAAGAAATGTGGCTTGTTTTGCCTAGGTGAAAACACACTTTCACTTAGTTTTTCTATGAGATGAAGTGGACTAAAGGTAATGAGCAAATCTCATTGTCCTTGGGGGGAATATTAGTAAGTGTTTCTTGGGAAAATGGGGAGGGGAATTAGTCATGCTCCATTTGTTTTGTAGCCACCTTGCCATGGTACCTTATGATTTTTATGAGATGGCAACTTGTTCCAAAGGAGCAAATTGCTCATAAACCATGCTTCTATACCATCAAAACTGCCTACCCAACCTAGTACACCTGAAATTTTTTCTTCATTTTCATTGGGTGCATTTGAACTAGCAACCTTGATTCTTCTCTTTTCTTTTAGCTGCCCTCCTATCTAAGTCTACCCTTATTTCTGCCAGGGCTTAGATTAAGCTGTTGAGACCCTTTGCTTCTCTACCTAACTACTTGTTTGCAGAGCTTGAACTATTTGTGCAGACCTTTATTCTCTCTTCTAAGACAAGTAAATTCAAACATGATCTAGCAAAGATTAGGCTGTTTGGCTATTCATCAACTGTGGTAAGAGTTAACCACCTATACATAGTGAAAATTATACAAAATATGGAACCTTTGCAGCATGAAAAGAATGAACATATTTGGCACTTCTCCAGTCAACCATGAAAAATGGAACCTATTGGTATAGGAAGTTAACACTACCCTAGAAACTACCAAATCAATGAATACTAAGGTACAAGCCCTTACTTGGCTCTCTCCGCGTGTATCCTAGGTACTATGGCTGACCGCAATGGCAAGAAAAGCTCCAAAAGCTCACTTTGACCTCCACAACTTAGGAATGCAAATGAGTTATATTTGGACACCTTAGCCCTATCTATCGCCCTTTTCTCCATCTCTTGGAGTCTATTATATAAGCCTAGGTTATCCATTGACAAAATCAGAAGAGATGCAAGGATCAATACCACAACATCTTCATCATGGAACCCTCCATTCTGAAAAGTGCAAAAACTAATTTTTTGACTTGTCGCACACTCAGAAACTCATGTCAGGTACTCCTCTAGTTTTGTAATCCATAACATTCATTATATTTATGTCTTGAACAATTCTTTCACTTAAGGAATTTGTTGTGTCCATTGTAGGAACATTGCACATGATCCACTTCAACCAACATCCCAACAAGAAAACGACAGAGCAGGTATCATTCTCCACTTAACATGATAGGATTCTTCCTAAAGCTTTGCATATCCTAAGATCATTTCTCCAAAATGCACCATAAGGTCCATTATCTCGACCATGTTTATCACCATTTCACATTTTCATCTGGTAGACATATGTGTTGGTCGATAGAAACCCCTCCTCATGGCTCACTTCATCGTGGTAGAACTTTCTTCACTAATAGGAGCCACGCCCACTCACTTCGGCCCGAGAATCATCTCACTTACATACCTTGAATTTTAGCCTCATTATGCTGCCCTCATTACACATGCATCGATTTTTTGGGCCATCTCAAGTACTTTACAATGGATTTATACAGTTCACCTCTGCATCCTACATTTGTCCTATCACTCACCCATATTGCATAGCCCATCTGTGTTACTTCATCTACCTCACCAACCTAAGATGGAGACCAACCAATGGGGTCCCCACCCTCAACAGATACACCACATATCTATATAGGTTACCATCATTATGGGGCATCCATCTCCATGGTTTTACATGCAAACCACCCTCATATTCTTTTGGCAAGTGTAAAAATATTTTTTACCAACAAAAAATAAATTCCATCCACATTTTTTGTTGTTCTTATATTTTACCTGGTGGAAATATCCATTCACCCTTCATCAAAGCTTACACCTCGCCAACAATTACTTTCCATTTTTATTCTTGCCAAAACCCACTTAGACTTATCCTAGAAATCCTACTAACTACAGGACCATCACCATTAGTGAACATGTTTTGTATGCCGCCATTTGCACATGAAGCTCTGACCTCGGGCCAATTGTCCATATCCTATTTTATCAATAGTTCTCATTATCATGCTTATCTAACCCAAGTTATTACAATCTTTTCACATCTCATATTTATTCCATGACTTAGCATGTCATCTGATTAATGCTCCTCTCCTTTTGACTTCAACACTTACATTCCAGGATGGGGGTAGTACCTTGGATACTCCCCCCCTCAAAGGGATATCCTTAGGTGGCATAGTGGGAACGATTATTTCCCACTGATGTCATCAATCCCCTTGAGATTCGACACCAACAAAAGCTTTCATGTCAAGGTGGTGTCGTACTTAGTTATCATTGCAGTTATTTCATTTAGTCAAAGACTCCACATCACTAAGCACCTCATTCAACAGTTCTTACATTATGATATGGGGGAGGTACCTAATTCAAAGACCTATGTATATCACAACACCCCAGTCAATAGTGCTTGACCTCTATTATGCATAGGGGAACCATATTACGCCTATTTGACCAGGAAGTGCCCTTGAGGGTGTCACCAGTTATCATCATCAACTATGAGCACATCAACTTCCACAATTTTGACTGGACAAAAAACTAATCTTTGTCCGATTGCAATAAGTTTCAATTAGCCATCATAACGATCATGGGACATGCCCACCTCATATAGACACATTTTTATTACAGGTTTTCACTAGAGCATGGTTACCATTTATATTGAGTCAAGGGGTTCTTCTCTACTCGTCTCCACAACAAGTTATCCTCTCTCTCAAAAAGTTGATCAGACTCTCCATTAGAAAATAAAACGTGATGTATTTCTTCTATATGGTTTCTCCTAACCTCATACATCAGGGGACAACTGTTAACAATGAAAAATCGTTCACCTATTAGTACAATCCATAAGACACTAAAAAGTGTCCAGCAAAATTCACAAGTGAACATTTTCCAGCTAAATACATCATGAAGTTTAAAAATTCAAAGTTCTCCTAAGGTCCAAAGTTTATAAAGAAAAAAAAATCAAGGCTGCACATCAATTTCTTTGATAAACGCGAGCATGTGGAATATCATTCAAAAGCCACGCAGTTGCAAAAAAGGATGCCTCAGCGATCTGACACCACTCTACACACTTGGGGTCGATTCTCTGACATGAGCTTAGTCCAATACAACCATATTTGAGCCACCTTGAAGATATGCAACCCTCAACGGAATCATCTTGTCCTACTCATGTGCCATTATCATGCATGAACCAAGAGGGGGAAGAAGGATTCAAAAAATTATATATAAATAGGCCATGGGAGAACCAAAACACGAGACATTGTTATGCTAGCCAAATTATTGTTTGAGAAAACCACCATTACATTATTGAGGCCAGAGAAGGGAAGAACACTAGAATGTTGGCCATATTTCTTCTAAAACATCAATCATATTAGTGAGATAAGACAAATCCACCATTGGATATTCTTCATACTTCTTTGAGAGAGAGAGGAGAAACTTGCAAAGAGATTGAGGAAGACAAACCCCCTTGTTGAGGATTTTTGGGCTCCATAGCTCAAAGAATTGTCTTCAAGTGTCTAAGATTCATCTATTTTATTCAATCTCTATTACCAACAGTCAATAAAGGGATATTTTTCCA
Source organism: Pinus taeda (assembly GCA_000404065.3). NCBI lineage: Eukaryota > Viridiplantae > Streptophyta > Pinopsida > Pinales > Pinaceae > Pinus > Pinus taeda. The sequence goes on from APFE030133647.1 coordinate 80,494, forward strand.
TTATCTTGTTGATTTTTTTTCTCCATTAGAGCATTGTGTGTGTATTTACCTCTTTCTTTAGTTTGTGTTTATGTATGCATTATTTCCATTATTTACAATGTTGTGTTTATTTAAGTTTGTCCACTAACAATGGCAATTTTGACTGTGATACTTTGCATGGAAAAATAAACTACTAAGGGGATGTCTTTTGGTACACTTGTGCTCCAAAAACACTACAACAGTGATGATGGAGAAAGGAGATATTTGCAGGGAAAGAATGAGCCTACATCAGTGAGAATGGTTACAACTATGAAAGATAAGTGCAACCGTAGAAAAGGATGTGTATTGTTTGAGTACATGTTTCTAGTGACAAAGGTAAGGAAGATGAGGATGATGAATTCCTGAGGAAGTATCCTGTCTTGCAACAGTTTCAGGATGTGTTTCCTGCAGCGATTATAGAGTTTTCACCTCACCTAGAGGTGGATATCTCTATTGAGTTGGTACCAAGAAAAAAAAGGCACCATACAGGATGAGCACTCTAGAGTTGGTGGAGTTGAAGTTGCAATTTAAAGAGATGATTGATATGCGATACGTAAGGCTAAGTATGTATCCTTGGGAAGCACCAATGTTGTTTGTAAAGAAGAAGAATGGTACTTTGAGATTGCGCATTGATTATAGGCAACTGAACAAGGTGACTATCAAGAACATGTATCCATTGTCACAGATTGATGATTTGTTTGATCAGTTAAAGGGAGAAACAATATTTTCAAATAAAAATATGAGATCAAGATATCACTTAGGTGCACTTCAAAGAAGAATACATCTATAAGACAGCATTTCATACAAGGTATGGGCACTATGAGTTTGTGGTTATTCCTTTCAGTCTTAACAATGCTCCAGCCACTTTCATGTGTTTGATGAAGAATTTGTTGCAGCCTTACCTGGATAATTTTGTGATATTCTTTGTTGATGACATAAGAATGAGGAGCATGTAGATCACCTGGAAGTAGTATTAAGATTGTTGAGAGAGCATAAGTTGTATGCCAAGATTAGGAAGTGCACTTTATTTCATTCTCAGATTCATTACTTCGGACATGTTATTTCCGAGGAAGGGATAGTAGTGGATCCAAAAAAAATTAAAGCCATCATGGAGTGGAAAGATCCAAGAAATGTGGATGAAGTTACATCATTCATAGGACTAGAAAGTTATTACAGGCATTTTATCAAGAACTTCTCAAATATTGGCTATCATATTACATCTTTGCATAGAAAAGGAAAGAATTTTGAATGGAATATTGAGTGTGCAACTAGATTTAATCAATTGAAGAATTTGCTTACAAATTCTCTAGTTTTGAAGATTGCAGATCCTGATAAGGGGTTTGTGGTTTACACATATGCTTGCAAGGAAGGAATTGGTGGATTATTGATGTAGGAAGGGTGATTGGTTTTCTATGAATAAAAGAGTTTGAATGAACAAGAGAAAAATTATGTGACTCATGATCTTGAGTTGGTAGTTATCATCCATGCATTGAACACATGGATACATTATATCCTTGGTAGGCGATTCATCTTGATGAGTGATCACAGTGGACAAAGGTACTTGTTGCAAGGCAAGCAAGATGGTTGGCTACTTTCAGTAAGTTTGATTTTGAGATCAGAGACATTAAAGGGTAAGGAGAATTGGGTTGTGGATGCTCTCATTAGGAGAGTGTAGGTGAATCATATTTCAGATGTGAGATCTTATGGGACAAACTTGCAGGAGAATATATTACACGTAGGGTAACATGATGATAAGTACCAAGAGCTAAAGAAGAGATTGCAATAGTAGAGTGAAGGTGATAGGGATGAGGAGTATCACCTCACAGAAAATGGCTTGGTCAGATTCAAGAGCAATATTTGTGTGCCACAGAATAACGAGTTGAGTAAGCTTCTCTTGATAGAGTTTCATGTCAAGCCATATTTAGACCACCCATGATACTAGAATACTTTGTAAAATATCAAGAAGTTATACTATTTGCTAAATTTGAAGAAATAGGTGGCTGAGTTTGTTTCAAGGTTCTTGGATTGTCAGTAGGTGAAAGCTAAATGCAAGCATCCAGCTGGTTTATTGCAACCTATTCTGATTCCAGAATGGAAATGGGAGGTCATTTCCATGGAATTCATAAAAGTATATCCTAGGACATCGAGGAAACATGAATCCATCATGGTTGTGGTTGATAGGTTGAGCAAGGTAGCTCACTTTATTGCAGTGAAGTCTACTAATTTGTCTAGTGAGGTAGCTCGGAACTTCATCAGGGAGATAGTGAGTTTGCATAAAGTTCCCAAGAAAATTATATTAGATAGAGATGCCAAGTGAATTTCCAAGTTTTGGAAGGAGTTTTTTGCAATCTTGGGGACAAAGTTAGCTTCCAACACATCTTATCATCCACATACAGATGGGAAAATAGAAAGGGTTAACTAGATTCTTAACGATATGGTGAGGATACACTCCATGCATCAACATAAGAAGTGGGAGGAGTATCTTCCACTGTTGGAGTTTGATGATATTAACGAGTATCATGAATATTTTAATATAAGTCCATTTGAGGTTGTATATGGCAGAGTTGTAATACTCCTATGAACTTGCGTAATCTAGTGAACAAGGTGTTGATTAGATCGGTTATGTTGGTTGAGATGGAGCAAGAGATGCAAGTTATTAAAAGGAATTTAAAGGAAAAACATGACAAGTAGAAGATTTATGGAGATCAATATGGAGAATTCAAGGAGTTTTAGGTTGGATACCATGTGTACTTGTGCATCAAGCCTAAGAAGAGATCCTTGAGGATTGGGTCATGTGCCAAGTTGGAACCTCAATATTGCAGGTCTTTTGAGATCCTTTAGTGAAATTCCATGATGTTTTCCATGTTCCACTGTTGAAAAGATATGTGTAGGATGTTAATCATGTGATTGGTTGGTTTATATTGTAGGTGGAACCATAGGGAGAGTTATAACGAGAGCCGCAATATATATTGTAGAATAAATAACTTATGCTCCGTAATCGAGCAATAGAGAAAGTAGTGGAAGCACTTTGGGCCCGATGAAGCAACATGGGAGATGACTAATCATATGCAACCATTATATCCTTCCTTATTTTCTAGTTGAGAAAACATTTTTGGTATTTATTTACATATGTATACGTGTATTGTAAATACTTCAATGAGTTGTGTTATAAAGCTCCAATAAGAAGTATGTTATAAATAATGCATCGAGTCATTTTATAACACTCTAATAAGCAGTATGTTTGACATGGTTTTCAACAGTTTGTCATTGTAAATACTAAATCGAGTTATGTTATAAATATCCATAAGAAGTATGCCATGTCATAAGTGTCACAAAACATCGAGGATGGAGATCCCCCAATAGGGAGGGGTTTGTAAGAACCCTAGGTTTATTTTCCATGTAAATAAATTAAACCAAGGTCATGGGACACATATTCCAAGTTGAATGGAGGGAAAAACATTATAGTGCGCATCACTTGTGGTTTATTATTGGCTATAGAAATTGGTATTGGCATTTTAAAAGGCAAAAGGAAATAAATGGCAATTAATTAAAGAAATAAAGGAAATAGGAGAAAATGAAGATGAAGAGACAAGAATATGCATCGAGAGAAAAATGAAGAAAAATGAAGGAAATTTCAAGGAAAGATAGGACAAGGAAACAAAAGGAGAGGGATAACATTTTATGCCTCTCTCTTAGCTACTCTTAGTCACCCTTAGTTACTCTTAATCACTTCTTGGTTACTATGGGAGAATTATAGTATTCACTTGAGCATTGAGGCATTCTCACTTGGACTTAGAGAGAGAGAACTTGGAGAGAAGAAAGGAAGAAAACAAAGGAATTCATGGGAAGTGAAGAAGAAGGATGGAAAATCAACTACAACAGAAGAACATTGTAGATAACATGTTGCATGTGTGATTTCCTTGCTGAGTTTTGAATGCAAGAAGAGGATATTCTTCTAGTTTGGTAGATACATTCAGAAGTTTGAAGGCAGAAATCATGTGTTGCAAGGAAAATGAGTGGTTGATTGAAGCTTATGAAAGTCTTGTTAGAGCTTAAGAAAAACCAACCAAGGTTAATGTAGTCATCCTCTAGATAATTTCAGGTTTGCAGAAGTAGGGACAATGGGGGTCATTCATGGGGACAGACATGAAGAAAAAACTAACATTGTGGATGGAATGAAGTCTTTAAAAAGGGTAGAGGATTTACATTTAATATAGTAAAGAGTCACAAATCCTTGGTTACACCTAAGGGGAGGGCTAGGACTCATGGATTATATTCTAGCTCCATATCCAAGAGACATCATCACCATCACTGCCAACGTCCTTATAGGAGGTATGAGAAGGGATACTTTCCAGAGGAGTTCAAGAAATCCAAGCCTCCTACTTTTGATGGAGAAATGAAGAAATCAAAAGATGTAGAAGCATGGTTTCTTGGTGTTGGCTTAGGGGGTCCTGACCTAGGTTCAGAGTTAGTTGCGCCAACCAACAAAACCCTACACTACTGGCCCTTTCATCAACAACCTACATAGCGTAGGTTGTAGTATCAACTGAAGTAGTATGAAGGGATGATAGAACCAAGTTTTCACATCCATAGATCAGTGTGATGCCTTTAGCACCCTAGATCTGTCTTAACGCAGATCTATAAGCCCTTAGGGCTCAGTACTGTAACTCTGTTAAAACAACCCTTATACCTTCGCGAAGGTCCACAATCGGTTTTTGCATACCCTTAACAGTATATTCATCCTCTTATGTACACTAGAAAACATCCCTAGATTAGAGCTCGCACAGATCTACTTAAGTATTTAATAAACATAACATAATTTATCACAGTCTTCGCGAAAGTAATTAACATGCATTGCATATAGTTATTAAGACTTATTTCATAGAGTTGTACATCATTAGATCAATATTTCATAAATACATTATTCATCCACATCATATATCATAAACAGAAGTAAATACAAATAAACAGATATACACATCAATTCTTCAATAATCTTCTTTATTGATCTTCAATTTGGGTTTATGTAATCAAAACTTCCCTACGTACTCAACTGCAAAATCTATCTAGGCCTCTACTTACTCAAATGTAGAGCCTTTCTCTCCTATCTGACCTTCTCCTCTGCGTTATCACTTCTCTTCTATTGACCCATTACATTCCATATTATTCTATTATGCCTTAGACTCACTAAGACACCTCTATTTATACAATCCCATGGTCTGCAGACCATGGTTGTGTCTCAAAGACGACTCATGCTTGACATAAACAAGGGCTAAAACCACTTTGACTCCTAATCATCTACATGCTCTGCATCCACAAATCACAGAGACTTTACATCATTTACAAAAATTACATTAAAACTTGGGTTATTTTAACCCCAAAACTAACCCAGGGGACCCCATCCCAACAGGCCTCCCACACAAAGACCGTGACTCACCCTTGAGTCACTCAGTTAGCGCTGCAATCTTGTTTCGAAGATCCCCCAGCACCACCTGAACTACTACAACCTCGGTAGGGCTCTGTGTGGTTGCCTGCTTGACCTCCTCAACTAGTTTCTTTGTAGCTAGTCCTTCTGCATCCAGCCTCATGGTTTGTTGCGTCTACAACAAGCCTTTCAGCTTATCCTGAATAATGCTTGTGACTTGATAAGTATCTTATAACCAATTCTCTAGCCTAGCCTTAAGTAAGGCCTCCTTCTTCTGTTCTGCCTCTACCTGCGCTAGGATCTGCTTCCCCTCCTGCAATTTTGCAAGGCACTACACTGGCGCGATTGAGTGTGTTGTTGCCCTAACTTCATCATACTACCAACGCAACTCCATGATCTCTGTATTTAGTGTCTACAAGTTTGGATCTTTCTATAGATTGGTGACCAAATCCATGGCTTGCTCAAATACTTTTGTGCAGTCTACAACTATGGCATCCAAGGTGGACAATCCTTCCTTGATTGCAACTCCGTGTTGCTCCTAGACCTCTGGCAGAGTTGTGGAATCCATCTTCAATTGCAGCTCAGTGATCTTCATGTTGAGTTCAAATTGAACTTGATTAAGCTCAACTTTGGCCTCACGCACACCAGTAGCTAATTTTATAATCTTCCTGTTGAGTTCAAATTGAACTCGATTAACCTCATCTTTGGTCTCACGCACACTAACAACTAATTTTATAATCTTCACTTTTGGTTGTGTGTCCTTGGGAATATGAAGCTCAAGCATTGTTCGGCATGCCTCCACGACTGCTAACTCTAGTCATGAATTGTATGCCTGGAGCGCCTCCTTTTCCAACAGAACCTGCGTCTTCTCGGTGAACAATTGCTGATTATTAACCTTGATTTTACTGACAACACTTAGTTCTCAATGTTCTCAGATGCAAAGTTCTTCCACAACTCCTTGTAATAAGTCATGCAATGACTCCAATTGCATCGTGGAAAGGTTCAGGCCCATATTCAGGACTCTATCAAGGAGGGTGCGTTTTTCCTCGATATTGGCGTGGACTGAACCTGCATGCAAGGGGAAGACTCGCATCCTACGATGGCCAGAAAATTATCTTTGCACCTGTACTTTGACCTTGCACCAAACTACTTGTTGCATTGCTCACTTTCCTGACGTCTGCTTAGATCTTGTTTTCTTGGACCTACAACGCTCGAAGATCCTTCTGGAATCCTCACAATGTGTACATGTACTATTGTTCCAACTGCTGCAGTACTTCTGTGGTGACACCCCTGACTTGATCAACGATCTCATCCAAATCGCTTTCTGTGAGCATGAAGGGATCAACCTATGTTTTCTGAGCCTTCTACTTCTTCCTCGATCCAGCTTGTTGTTCCAATTCTCGCCTTTTCAGAATGAAGGGGGTGTAGTTCCCTTCCTCGCCTAGGTCGCCTTGCCCTATAAGCTCTTTGATTTTAGTTTCTGGCAAAGGTGACTTGTCACCTTTCTGGGTCTCACGTTGATCCTGCTCTGCCTTTTCCTTGGCAGCATGTTCCTGCTCAACCTGATCCTTCTATGAAGCATCCTTCTTTTTCTACGTAGCCAGGTTCTACGTAGTTTACTTAGCTGCCTCCTTCCACTTCTTCGCGGCAGCATTCTCATTACTCGTGCTCAGCCCAACAGCTAGATCTGAAGAACTGTGCTACTCTACTATCCACCACATTACTACCTCTTGCACATCAATCTTCATTACCAAATAGGGCAAGTCATGCCACTTTTGTGCTGGATCCTTCCACTCTTGGATGTATACTTAGTGGAAGTTAGCCTTGAATGCGGCGTAGGCTTACAGCTGCATGTACAAGGTTAGGGACTCTTATCACTCAGGTTGTCCCTAAGCTCCTGAAAGGGATACGGCCGAGGTAACCACAAACCAATCTTTGGATTACAGGTTCTAGCCCACCTGCAATCAGAGAGGGCTCTCTCTTAATGATTTTAGCTTTCTTGATGATGATTTTAGGCTAGTTATTGGGTTTAAGAGGTTTTGTTTGTGTTTGGGTGGAAAGAGGATACTTTCAAGTGGAGAGGCAATGGATAGTGTGACAAGTTTCAAACCATTGGGCATGGAGTCGTGGAGTAAGACTGCTGGTGCATTTTCTTTCTCACAAGAGGAAAAAGGGGCAAGCTAGCTGCTCATGAAACAATACTTGCGGTAAATGAAGATGAATTGCAGGCTATGAAATGAGAGGCAACAAAGAATCTCTCAATCAGGTTAGCAGAGGGAAGATGAACGAGCCCTACCTAGGAGCAGCTAAGAATTCCTAGATAACAGTCATTCATATGTGAAATAGAGCAAATATGAGCCATAAGGAATCCATATTTATGCCTAAATCAAGAGGAAAACATTAAGAAGCCACAGAAACTAAGCATAGAGTGCAAGTAAGAAAATTCTAAACCAAACTTTTGTTCTGTGACTTGAGCCTATGTGAAATTGAAATAACAGAGGTAAGGAACACTTATTGATTTAGAAAGCAGCACAAGATTTCCCTCATTCACTCTTCAGAGACATCAACAATACATCAAACAGTCCATTCTCCAAGCTTTCAACAATCTTTGATTAAGTGAAACATATCAGATACAGAGCGAGTCTCTCTTGGAGTGCATTAACCAACCCTCCAACCACACCTTATTACATTGTTCAGGGCTGTATTTATAGGCAAAATATCTACAAAACAGATCTCAGGTAAGATCTATGGCAATAACTCAGATTTAAGTACTTTCTACTAAACATAAATGCAGAAAAATATCTATCTAACAGCTGCGCTAGGGCAGAAGGCATCAAAACTGAGTTAATATGGTCCTTCGAGCAATGCACTGGTCGGCTCTGTAATAACTGTGCCTTGGGACTTGCAGCGCTGCCTTCATATGGATTTTATTGCATTAAACTGTCTTGGTGAGCCTTAAATGGCTTTTTAACCGATTCTTGACTTTGAGCGATCTCTTTTAATGCCATCTGCTTTGAAAATAAAGACTTCCACTGGCACTGATGACTGATACACTTTGCCGCAACACTGATACTCTTTGACATGAAATTTGGCTTCGTCTTCTCTTATACTCTTTAACTGGTCAATTCGCTCTTTTCTACTTCTTTCGAGCAAAAATAAATGTTGCAGACCGGCGCTAGACTGAGGCTTTCCATTTTGGCCATTTTTTCTTAGCGATGCGCGATTAATGCTAAGCGCTAATCACGCATCGAAAACTGCCTCAGATTTTCATTCCGGGCTTCCTAAGCAGCAATTTCGCCTTTGCGCACTTTTCTTTCGGCAGATGACGTCAGTGGTGGGACCCAGTACAGTAGGGTGACGTGGCACGGGAAAAACGCCCATCTCCCGAACGTAATCATCGACAGGTTCGGAAGGGAACAGACCCGCCCACCGTAGATCTAGGGCGCGAGCAATCGGACGGATGGCAGAATAAAGAAGGCGGCAGAAGGATAAGGGACGAGGCCTACATATATATATGGCGTGGATTTATATGAAACGTCGATCGCCGATATGCGATCAGTAACAAACCATTGGCGATGAACCATATCGGTAGCACACATATATGTTTGTTTCGTCATAGCAATACACCGATCGGCGAAATCATTGTCGGCCCAAACCAATCGAGGGCACACTTACGCGCTATTTTGATACACGACTCCCCTCCCGACTGCGATATCGCATCAGAGGGGGTCCAATAGTACCCTTTTGCAATCGGAGCAAGGCCCAAGGTAAGTGATGCAGGCTTTTATGATCGGAAGCAGAATTTTTTGATGTTTGAAGGGATTTCAAGGCATGGGAAGGAGTCCGATATGCATGAGAAGATGGTTTTAGGGGGGAAATGAGGGTTCTTGCTGAGTTTCAGATAAACTTAGCAATTCCCAAGTGTATTTATGGTTATATTTCAACCAGGGGGAGGGGATAAGTATATAGGGGGGTTATTAACATAGCTTTAGTAGCGGAAGGGAAAATAGATAGGGAGTTACATAATAGAATTAGTAGTCAACATGATAATGATGAGAAAAAGCACTAAGTATCTAAATCTTAGGCTATCAAGGAGAAGTAAGAGTTGTAGAGGAAGTATGGACTTTCCTTGAGTAAAGAAGATCTTTACCAAGGTGACTGATGTGAAGAGTGATGAATCTGAGAGGTATCAAGCAGATCTTGACCTCTTTAGGGGAAGTTAGCGAGTGATTTGGGGAAGAGGAAGAAGGGGGGAGTTAGACATGCCTCACTTGAAGTCCTTTAAATGGAAAATTTCCTCCAACTTGTGATCTGAATATATATGACACTTTGAAAACATGAAATGGATCACATAGCTTTATTTCTGCAACCAAAAAGCTACTTACCTAGCCTACATACCTAGCATTTTTTCTTCTTTTGGTTTGGGTGCACCTGAATTAGCAAACCCAGCTTTTCAACTTTTTCTCTTTGTCCTCCTATCTACATCTACACTTATTTCATCCAGGGGCTCAGATTAGGTTGTTGAGCAGCCTTGCTTCTCTGCCTGTCTAAAAATCTGCCAAGATTAAGCTGTTTGGACAGATAATGATTCTCTATATTCTACAACAGGAAATTGAAACCTAGGGAGACCAAGATTAAGCTGTTTGGACCTCCTTTTAACTGAAAATTCTTCAAAAATGGAATAACTCATCAAAATTGGAATACAACAGTGGCACTTAGGCTAGCAGACTCTCATGGCATCCTTCCTTGGCATTTTTTAGCAAATATGGAGCATTGCAGTATGCATAGTACGATATATTTGGCATGTAAAAATGTCGATCATGAAAGATGAATAACCTACTGCAGCAGGAGGCTAACAGTGGCTCCACTTGGGGATGGCTTTTCCTTGTGAAAAATCCAAGAACAGCAGGTTAGACTGCCTTGATCTTCCATTTTTGTTGTAGATTGAAACTTTTTAGTGTTGACAGTTAGATAATTGAAATTTTGGAGTGAGAACAACACTTTCCCTCAACTGAATTGCCTGTGAACTGTGAAGCACTGCCTGCTTTCTTCTGTGTGCTCTATCATTCCGACTGTTACACAAAAATGAAACAAAGTGCTGATATATACAAACATTTATGTACAAAAATAATACCGTCGGGCGATTCTCAACAAAAGAGATCATGATAATGCTTTAACATTCGGCCATTTACAGGGCCCTCTTCAGCTGTGCTGCCATCTATGGATTTTAGGAAATATGTGTTATTGCCTTGCACATCACTGATAATGAATTGACCTTTCCAAACAAAGTCGAATTTTGCGTGTTTGCCCTTGTCTTCTCTTCGCGAGTCCCACCTTAGAACTTTGCTGCCAGCATAGAAATCCTCAGCCTTAGCTTTCTTATCAAACATTCTTTTGAGCTTCTCTTGCAAAATTTGAGCTCTGTCATACACTTGCTCTCTGGTTTGCTGAAGATGAATGGTCTGATTAATTCTTCTCTGAATGTCATTTGGTTCAGCGTAAATTTCCTGTAACAATTTGATAGCAGGAATGCCCAAAGATGAAGGAAATCTGGCCTCCATGCCATATACTAGCTCATAAGGGCTCATCCCAATGGATCTCTTGGTTGAAAGTTTGTCTGCCCACAGGGCATTTGTGAGCTTCCTATGCCATTTCTTTTTGTTTTCTTCTAGAACTTTCTTTATGATGTTGATGAGGCTTTTGTTGGATGATTCGGCCAAGCCATTACCTTGAGGGTAGTAGGCTGTAGAGTTGCCCAAGGTAATGTGAAATTTATGGCAGAAGTTGATCATCTTTTTGGATTTGACGGCAGCAACGTTGTTAGTGATGATTTTCTCAGGGCATCCAAATCTAGAAAGGATATTGCCCTCAAGGAATTGGATAATAGTGGAGTCATTGGCTTGCCTACATGGGATGGCTTCAATCCACTTGGTGAAATAGTCGGTGGCTGTTAAAATCCACTTGTGCTGGCCTGAAGAATAGGGATGGATTTCTCCAATCAAATCAAGACCTCATTGTTGAAAAGGCTTTTTGGTTGAGATGGGCTTAAGGGGCAAAGGCAACAATTTTCTTTTCCCTTCAAAGATTTGGCATTTATGGCAAGACATTACAAATTTTTTAACATCATCAAACAGGGAAGGCCAATAAAACCTAGCCCTTAGGATTTTATCAGCTGTTGATTTCCAATATAAGTGCCCTCCATAATCTCCTGCATGAAATTCCTTGAGGTCTTTGTCAGTTTCATCCAAAGTTAGGCAATTAAGCAAAATACCTTCATGATTTTTCCAAAACAGGGCACCATATAAGACACAAAACTTTGATGCTTTCATCTTTAAAAATCATTTTTTGGTCCTGGACAATCCTAGGGGAGCACATAGGTTTAACAATACAAAGAAAATATCAGCATACCATGGGGATTGTAAAAAGGTTTGACTGATCTATGGAGTTGCCAGCTCCCGTTCATTGTCCAATTGGTTAATGTCTAAGGCTTGAAAATTTGTTTCGGACATTAGCTTGGCTAAACCCTGTCCCTTTATCAACTTGGTGGATTTTATCTCAATGTCATATTCAAGAATGCTAGCAATCCACTTGCCTCTTTTTCCAACTATCCCCTCTTGAGTTAATATGTCTTTTACAACATAGTTTGGGACATAGGCAATCACATGTGAATATAAAATATAAACTCTGAAGTCTTTAATGGCCTCAACAAGAGCATAGGCCTGCTTCTCCATGATTTGGTACTTCAAAGGAGCATCTCTAAGGGCTCTGCTGAAGAAAGCAATTGGCTTCCCATTTCCCTGGTCATCCTTTTGCAAAAGGACAACAGTTATCGTGTGATCTGAAGCAAAGGAAAAGATGATAAAATCCTTATAAAACTGTGGACTTGTGAGGACAGGCGTTTGAGTCAAGGCAGCTTTGATACTCTCAAAAGCTTTCTTGGTTTCAAGGGACCATTTTACCTTGGCATCCTTTTTTAACATGTTTCTTAACAGTCTTATCAGTTCGGTTAAATTTGGGATAAATCTCCTTAGGAAATTGATCTTTACAAGGAATGCTTGCAACTCTTTTATGTTTCTTGGGTAGGGAATTTGGAGGATGGCTTGGATCCTTTCCGAATCAATTCCAATACCGTCCTTTGAAATGATGTGGCCTAGCAACTTAACTTCCTCAAGGCCAAACAAGGACTTCTTGGGGTTCAAGGAAATACCATATTTCCTACATGTCATGAAGATTTTCCTTAAGTGTCTGAGGTGCTCTTGATCAGATTTGGAGAAAGGGGTTAAGTCAACAAGATAGACAACGAGAAAATTATGTATTTCCTTGGCAAATACAATATCCATTGCCCTTTGAAAGGTGGCACCAGCTTTATTTAGCCCGAAAGGCATTTTAACATACTTAAATGTTTCCCACAGTGTGGTAAACGTTGTCTTGTCTTGGTCATTCGGGTGAACAAGTATTTGATTAAAACCTGAGAATCCATCTAGCAAAGAGATTCTAGATGACCCCACTACTCTTTGCAGGATATGGTCCATTTTGGGCAAAGGATAGTGGTCTTTTAGAGAGACTTGGTTTAAGTTTCTTAGGTCTACACACAGTCTGATCTCACCTGATTTTTTCCTTGTGGGAACCAGATTGGATACCCATTCAGAAAATCTAATAGGTGCTATAATGCCAGCCTCAAACATTCTTTTCACTTCTTTTTCAATCAAAGGGAGAAGGACTGGATTGATTCTCCTTAGTTTTTGTTTGAAGGGATTTTGATTTTGTTTTAGAGGGATGGTATGTTGAATAACCAAGGTGTCATAGGACTTCAAGTCCTCATAACTCCAAGAAAATACATCTTGGAACTCTTTGAACAAATCCACATACTTTGGTTTTTGATCAGGTGGCATATTTTTGGACAATTTAATCATTTTGGGCTTCTCTGCTGTCCTTATGTTGTGTTCTTCTATAGCAGCATTTAACGGCTCCATTTTTGGATTTTTGGGCACATCATTATTATCAAACATGTCTTCTAATGGAGTGAGGCCAGTAGGCAAAAAGTTATCCTTTAGATCAATGAACTCAACCGCTGCTTTGGCTGTTTCATCTAAATGCATTTGTTTCAGCTCTTCTATGTTCGCATTGTCAAAAACAGTTGGGTTAAAGATTTGTTTTGTTGTTGAAGCTGTTACAGCCTGCTGATTTTCATTTGTTTGCTATTGGGAATCGTTCATGGCATCCATGTCAATGTTTGAATTTGAAAACTCATGCTCAAGAGTGAGGAAATTGTTAATCTGAGCATCATTTTCAAACACTTGCCAATCTTTAATATTGTTAGGGACAGCGGGCCTATGTTTTATCTCAGTAGTGAAATGGTGATTGGGTTCAAAGGGAAGCTTGCATGTACTAGAAAAAGTGGCTAGGCTGTGTGCATGTACGTTATGGTTTCTAGAAATCTTAGCAAGCTGGGATTCGGTGAAGGAATTGAGTATTTCTGTGGCAGCAGTCCTATAAGCTCTCAACCTATTGTCATTGGTAAAAAAGTTACCTTTCATTTGTTGTATGATTAAATCGGATGTTGGGTTGTGTTATATTCTTTCCACATAGTTAACAGGGGGTTTTAGGTGTACCCGTAACCCCACTTTATGGGGTCCGGGGCAGCGCCCCAGAAAATTTTGGTTTTGGACCCTATGTTAGGTTGGGCGGACCCACCTATGGTTTTGTGCATGATTTTCGCACATGTTTTTGGACACGATGGTTTTCGGTCCATGGTTTTGGACGTGATAGTTTTTCAATCCATGGTATTGGATGCTTTGGTGTGTATAAATATGTATTGTAACATTGAAAGGAACATAATGAAAAATCAAGCTGG
>APFE030133647.1:98734-121116 GCA_000404065.3 Pinus taeda
GGGTCCGGGGCAGCGCCCCGGAAAATTTTGGTTTTGGACCCTATGTTAGGTTGGGTGGACCCACCTATGGTTTTGTGCTTGATTTTCGCACAGGTTTTTTGGACGCGATTGTTTTCGGTCCATGGTTTTGGACGCGATGGTTTTCGGTCCATGGTATTGGTTGCTTCGGCATGTATAAATATGTATTTTAACATTGAAAGGAACATAATGAAAAATCAAGCTGGTAGTCCCGGTCTTGGGATCCAGTGGAAAATCTCTGTGCATATGTGTTTTATGTGTTATTCTCTTGCATTGTTTATTTTTCTGTGATTTAGAATTCATATGCAGGTAATTTATGTACGGGGTTAAAACCTACATCGGATTCACCTAGAATGGAAACTTTTACAGCCCCAAGAGCTTTGATGAGCTTAAGGCCTAAAAGGAGGGCCTCATACTCTGCCATGTTGTTGGTGCATTTGAAATTCAATCTATAGGCACGACCTTCTGCATGGTTGTTTTGGGTATTATGGATCCATACTCCTACCCATTCTCCTAGCTTATTTAATGAACCATCAAACTCCAAATACCAGAGGATTTCTTGGTCTTGGCTAGCATTGGCGGTTGAAATCATTATCGGAGTGGGCAGTTTTGAATTTTCTATTTCGGGAGGTTCTTCTTGTGTGCTGGTTGCATTGATTTTTTTGCCAGTTTTTTGGGTATGGGTAACCAATTCCTCACTTACACATGCTTCTTGTTCTAAATCCGAAGGCTTATCACCAGTTGGGGGACGATCATCATTATTGAACAAAATAAAGGAATCCATATCAGAATGGATTGAGTAAATGGGAAAGTTTTGGGGCTTTTCCTCACTACTCACCACATACTTCATCAGTGTTTCTCTATACAGTCTCTTTGGTTGCCCAAAGACTGAAATAGTGGCGTAAGAGAGGTCTAATTGAAGGTTTCCTTGGAGTTTTGCTCCCCAAGATCTTGATAAGAGCATCCCATATTTTGGTGGAATGTCAGCAACCACTACGTCCATTAGAATTGTTTTGTTGGGATATTGGACTAAAGACACACATAGATCTTTGATTAAGCCTAAACACTTGAACTGACTTGAGTCAAAGGAGAAAAGGTCTTTGTAGGGTCTTGTGACGTCAAGGTTTAGTTTTTCCATTACATCTTTGGGCATAAGATTGTGTGAGGCCCCTGAATCAAACATAGCATTGTGCAAAACTTTGTCATGTATATGTAGGCTTACATAAAAGGGCAGAACAGCTCCATATGTTGGTTTTCCATTAACCTCAAGGCCAAATAACAGCTCAGGCGTATCATCTAAAACATTTACATCATCCTTGATCTCTGGCATCTGGAGTGATCTTTGGATTTGTTGCCTATACACATCATGTTTGGCAAGCTCAAAGAGGGGGATGGAAATATTAAGTTTACTTATTTCTGCTTCTAAGTTAAATGGTTTCTCTAATGCAGTCTTTGTGTTGGCAGTGGCAGATTTTCCCCTTTCAAGTGTATTTTCTACGTTTTCTTCTTGATTATCAGCGTTATGGTGAGTGATACTTGGCGGTATTTCTGTCTTGGGAAGGGTTTTAGGAGTGTTGTTCAAATCTTCTTTTGAGGAAGAAGGAGGCAGAGGCTTATCAATAGAAGGTTGCATGTCTGTTATGTCTACCATAGTTATTTCCTGCAGGTTTGGGACAGTCTCATCAGCCGGTTCTGTAATAACAACCTTGCCTTTAATCTTCTTGGTCTATTTTGTTTCCTTTTGTTTGACGGGCTCAGGCACCTCAATTGTTCTAGTCCTCAGTTTATATTGCTTGTGCACCTCATACACAGTAGAATCATAGCCTTGTTTGAAGTCAAAAGACTCTCCAGACTTAGTCTAAAATTGATTTACTTCATGGTAGTCTTGGTCTTCTTGAGTCAAAAAAATTTGTTGCTCATTTTTCCAATCTATCAAGTTCATGTGAGTCTCCTCTGTTGGCTCACTGGATGTGGATGCTTCTGTGTAGTTTTCTTGGAAAGGAGGTCTTATATCATGGTCGAGGCTAGACCTACCAGCATTTGTGTTCTGGGTTTTCCTGAAATTTGGGTTCCTTATGGTGTTGGGCTATTTTCCTTCCCATGATGATTTCCTCTCAACACTCTCCACTCTATCTCCCAACCTGTGCATGCCACTGATAATAGCATCTAGTTTGTGGTCAAAGGCTGAGGGTTCTTCCTTGAAGGTGGTTCTTCTTTCGTTTCTAGCTCTGTTTCTTTTGGCAATTAGGTTTGCTTCCACATTAACAGCAACATTTTGCATTTCTGTAAGGCTTTGAGGGGCTCTTTCCCTTAACTAATAAGCCATATCAGTATCAAAACCATTAGGGAATTTATATAAAGCCAGGTCAGGTAGAGGCCTAAGGTTCTATGGGATTGCATTGTAAACATTGTTAAACCTTGCACAGTAGTCTAACACAACCTCCTGAGGGCCTCTTTTAATGGTGTCATATTCGAACAATATGTGCAAGGGGTCTTTCTTATTTTCCCATCTGTTGATAAATGACTGGTATAAGGCTTCTGGGTCTGCTATGGAGTTGGATGGGAGTGCTCTAAACCAAGTCCTGACTTCACCGGTCAAACTTTGGACAAAAATATTCATTCTCACACCATCATCGTCAATCTCATAGCTCTAAAAGTAATCTTGCATTTTCTTTGTATGGTGAAGGGTCGTGCTGGCACTTGTGCCATCAAAATAAGTTATTTTAATCTGGTAATCCTGAGGCATAGCCCTGGGATTTGCAGGCAACTACAAAGGGGCATATCTATTAGCCATATTCACAGGGATAAGTGGAACAATAGGGATAAACGGAACAGCTAGAATAACTGGGATGATAGGAGTAGTAGTGGTAGTATGTGCAGTGGATGAAGGTGTGGGCGAGTTGCTTGGAGAGGTGAATGATGAAGTAGGAGATGAACGAAATAGAACTTTGATAGGGATCAGAACACTACTTGGTCGAACTTTCTCAGGACTAGAATCAGCTAAATCCTCTCTTCGCTCTAGCTTCCTGAGGTTTCTTGGGATTAAATTTGGAGTTTCAGAAGTAGCTGGGGGCTTTGGGTCTGGATTTGACCTTGTATAATGTAAATTCTTTTTGGGAGCCAGCTTCTAGCTTGTTTTACTAAGGAGTTTTCTAAGAATATTGGTTAAACAAAAGATTTTTTTAAAGATCAGATTCTTCCTCAGCGGAGCTGTTGGACTGGACTTATGAGATTACCTAAGGTTTTGTCCCTAGCGGAGTCGCCATTATTATGTTATCACTCAGGTTGTCCCTAAGCTCCTGAAAGGGATACGGCCGAGGTAACCACAAACCAATCTTTGGATTACAGGTTCTAGCCCACCTGCAATCAGAGAGGGCTCTCTCTTAATGATTTTAGCTTTGTTGATGATGATTTTATGCTAGTTATTAGATTTAAGGGGTTTTTTTTGTGGTTTGGTGGAAAGAGGATACTTTCAAGTAGAGAGGCAATGGATAGTGTGAAAATTTTCAAACCATTGGGCATGGAGTCGTGGAGTAAGACTGCTGGTGCGTTTTCTTGGTCACAAGAGGAAAAAGGGGCAAGCTAGCTACTCATGAAACAATACTTGAGGTAAATGAAGATGAATTGCAGGCTAAGAAATGAGAGGCAACAAAGAATCTCTCAATCAGGTTAGCAGAAGGAAGATGAATGATCCCTACCTAGGAGCAGCTAAGAATTCCTAGATAACAATCATTCATATGTGAAATAGAGCAAATATGAGCCATAAGGAGTCCATATTTATGCCTAAATCAAGAGGAAAACATTAAGAAGCTACAAAAACTGAGCATAGAGTGCATGTAAGCAAATTCTAAACCAAACTTTTGTTCTGTGACTTGAGCCTATGTGAAATTGAAATAATAGAGGTAAGGAACACTTATTGATTCAGAAAGCAGCACAAGATTTCCCTCATACACTCTTCAGAGACAGCAACAATACATCAAGCAGTCCATTCTCCAAGCTTTCAGTAATCTTTGATTAAGTGAAACATATCATATACAGACAAGTCTTTCTTGGAGTGCATTAACCAACCCTCCAACCACAACTTATTACATTGTTCAGGGCTGTATTTATAGGCAAAATATCTACAAAATAGATCTCAGGGAAGATCTATGGCAATAACTCTGATTTAAGTACTTTCTACTAAACATAAATGCAGAAAATATCTATCTAATAGCTGCGCTAGGGCAGCAGGCATCAAAACTGAGTTAATATGGTCCTTCGAGCAATGCACTGGCCGGCTCTGTAATAACTGTGCCTTGGGACTTGCAGCGTTGCCTTCATATGGATTTTATTGTATTAAAGTGTCTTGGTGAGCCTTAAATGGCTTTTTAACCGATTCTTGACTTTGAGCGATCTCTTTTAATGCCATCTGCTCTAAAAATAAAGACTTCCACTGGCACTGATGATTGATACAATTTGCCGCAACACTGATACTCTTTGACATGAAATTTGGCTTCATCTCCTCTTACACCCTTTAACTGGTCAATTCGCTCTTTTCTGCTTCTTTCAGGCAAAAATAACTGCTGCAGACCTGCGCGGGACTGAGGCTTTCCATTTTGGCCATTTTTTCTTAGTGATGCGCGATTAGCGCTAAGCGCTAATTGTGCATTGAAAACTACCTCAGATTTTCATTCCGAGCTTCCTAAGCAGCGATTTCTCCTTTGCACACTTTTCTTTCGGCAGATGATGTTAGCATGATGTCAGTGGTGGGACCCAGTACGGCAGGGTGACGTGGCACGGGAAAAATGCCCATCTCCCCTACACTAATCATTGACAGGTTCGGAAGGGAACAGACCTGCCCACCGTAGATCTAGGGCGCGGGCAATCGAACGGATGGCAGAATAGAGAAGGCAGTAGAAGGATAAGGGACAGGGCCTACATATATATATGGCGTGGATTTATATGAAATGTTGATCGCCGATATGCGATCGGAAACAGACCATCGGTGATGAACCATATCGGCAGCACACATATATGTTTGTTTTTTCATAGCAATACGTCGATCGGCGAAATCGCTGTCGGCCCAAACCAATTGGGGGCACACTTACGCGCTGTTTTGATACACGACTCCCCTCCTGACTGTAATATCGCATCGAAGGGGGTCCAATATAACCCTTTTGCAATCGGAGCAAGGCCCAAGGTAAGTGATGCAGGCTTTTATGATCGAAAGCAGAATTTTTTGATGTTTGAAGGGATTTCAAGGCATGGGAAGGGGTCCGATATGCATGAGAAGATGGTTTGAGGGGGGAAATGAGGGTTCTTGCTGAGTTTCAGATAAACTTAGCAATTCCCAAGTGTATTTATGGTTATATTTCAACCAGGGGGAGGGGATAGCTATATAGGGGGTTATTAACATAGCTTTAGTAGGGGAAGGGAAAATAGATAGGGAGTTACATAGTAGAATTAGTAGTCAACATGATAATGATGAGAAAAAGCGCTAAGTATGTAAATCTTAGGCTATCAAGGAGAAGTAAGAGTTGTAGAGGAAGTATGGACTTTCCTTGAGTAAAGAAGATCTTTACCAAGGCGACTGATGTGAAGAGTGATGAATCTGAGAGGTATCAAGCAGATCTTGACCTCTTTAGGGGAAGTTAGCGAGTGATTTGGGGAAGAGGAAGAAGGGGGGAGTTAGACATGCCTCGCTTGAAGTCCTTTAAATGGAAAACTGCCTCCAACTTGTGATCTGAAATAGATATGACACTTTTAAAACATGAAATGGATCACATAGCTTGATTTCTGCAACCACAAAGCTACTTACCCAGCCTACTTACCTAGCATTTTTTCTTCTTTTGGTTTGGGTGCACCTGAATTAGCAAACCCAGCTTTTCAACTTTTTCTCTTTGTCCTCCTATCTACATCTACACTTATTTCATCCAGGGGCTCAGATTAGGCTGTTGAGCACCCTTTCTTCTCTACCTGTCTAAAAATCTGCCAAGATTAAGCTGTTTGGACAGATAATGATTCTCTATATTCGACAACAGGAAATTGAAACCTAGGGAGACCAAGATTAAGCTGTTTGGACCTCCTTTTAACTGAAAATTCTTCAAAAATGGAATAACTCATCAAAATTGGAATACAACAGTGGAACTTAGGCTAGCACACTCTCATGGCATCCTTCCGTGGCCTTTTTTAGCAAATATGGAGCATTGCAGTATGCATAGTACGACATATTTGGCATGTAAAAATGTCGATCATGAAAGATGAATAACCTGCTGTAGCAGGAGGCTGACAGGGACAACCTTGGACAATGGTTAATTTCCATGTGAAAATTCATTTCCATTAGGACCCAAAAGATCTCCATTTCTGTGACACATGCGGGTCCCTTCATAGACCATAGGGAGGTGAGCTGCGCGGGCTTCAACAATCCTTCTTAACGAAGGAAACTGGCTATTCTTTGGCAACTCCCTTGCAACCAACACAATGGAGAGAAGCAACCAAGCATAATGAAATGACTTGGTTTCATCTTGGGCCTCGTGGAAATTCATGAGGAACTCTTGGCATAAGTATCTGGACCAATTGAATAGTATGCCTTTCGTGCACTTATCCGCTAGAGACACTACGGGCGCTGAAACTTCATCTACACAACATTTCCTTATCACCTTTCCAGCCAATATCTGCATTGCCAATTGAACTGTATGGTTGTTTATTGATAGGATGGAATACCCTCGTGCCTTCTTGACAAGGTCGAATTCTTTCTTCATTCTTTTTTCCAAGTCCTTTTACCCCGTCTTTCCACCAAACTCCTTGTTCGGGTTCAGACCTTTATAAGGTAGGTGTGTAATCCTATGCATCAGCATGTTAGTGATGGAGATAGGCCCTCTGAGTCATAAACACCCATCATGCACCAATGTAAGTAGCTAGCGTATTCAAATTGTGTTAATGGGGGTGCGGTGGTAGTTTGGCACCCATAGCAAGTTGAACAATCCTGATTGCTCAACATCGTCGACCTATTGCTTTGTTTCCAATGCAGTAACACCAGTTTCTTCATAGTAAACTCTCTTCATGTATTTTTTAGTCTCTAAGTGAGGGAACTTAGTGTGATCCGCAAGCTCCCAATCCTCCATCTTCAAAAGCAGGACTCATGTGAGCCACAGACCTTCAAAAGGCACCTTCTCAGGTAGCAGGGGTGTGGAGATGGTGAATTTGTCTAGGTCTGGTTCTTTAGTAATATTTTCCTTTCCCTTTCTCGGAGGGATATACCGAGGAAGCTTTATTATAGGTTCCACTCTTTCGGCGTCAACACCTTCTATTCCCTAGCCTTCTTCCGCCTCTAGGTCTACAACCTTCTATTTTCCTTTTACTGGCTGCTAGTCTTTCTTCTCTTTTGGTGTCATGGTATGCTTCCTTGGGGAAGCACGTACCTACGCCAACTTTTTTTTCTTTTCCTATGTTGTGGGTTTCTTTTCTTTTGCCATGGACTATTTCAGACTTCATGACCTCGGCGCTGGGGGAACCGCAAGCGTAGCTTCAACACTGGAGATTTATGGTCCTGGAGCATTGAATACAACGGCTTCCGAACTCGCGGCTTCAGCAAGGTTGGTGGCAATCATCTTCTCCATAAACAACTCACAGGCTTCTAGAGAAATGTCTGTGTGGGTGAAGAATTCCTCCCAAAATGCTCAGTTCATCGACATACAACAAATTTCAATAACAACTCTAAGGGTGCAAAGTGTTCTCTATGGGCCAGCATGCTGAATTTATAGGGGTTTTTGAATTCAAATCCGACCATTCCCACCAAATTTCGAAAATTAATGCTGCTTTGGCAGTAGATCTTCAAAGGTTTTTTCCTTTAATGCCACTAGCCTACTCCTCTTAACCATCTCCTGGATGTCAAGTCATGAATAGTGACTTCAATGTTCACTTTTCTGCTATGCTATGCGACATCTCCCCCCGTGGCGCAGCTCCCTGCGCGTGGTGCCATATGCTGCAAGTTCACCATGTTCCGTGCAGCCCGCCTACTGCATAGGCCTCTGAACCTGGCAATGTATTTTATAGTCCCACGCTCCCTTGCAACTGCCCGAAGCACTAAGATTGTCCTGCCACCATGTAGTCATTACACAGGATCCCCTGTATATAGCTTCAATCAACTTCCATTCACTCTTCCCGGAAAATGTTCTGCATGCAATTTCACGAGATGAACTACGCCTCCATCTATAATTTATTTGATAATATATGGCCCTAGCCAATGCATTTGAAATTTCCTTGGAAACTTAGTGAATTTACTATCATATAACAAAACCAAATCATTTATCTTGAACATGCGACACTTGATGTGTTATTCGTGCCATTCTTTTTCACGTTCCTTTTGTACTTGTTGATGAAATCCAGACAAAAATCTATCCCTTTGATCTCCATCAGCTGTGCGCACCATTTTTCCAAGGCCTCGCAATCTGCCATATTTTCTAGTGCTGTTGTGCATAGACTATGCATAATATATTCCATCAACATTACAACTTCTACACCATATACCAATCTAAAAGATGTCTGCCCTGTCATGTTTTTACAAGTTGTCCCATAAGACCATAGCACTACGCCGATGCGCATTGCAAATCTTCATCAGCACATTCTCCAAAATCTTATTAAAGGCATCAACTGTTCATTAGCCCGTTGATGATACAAATTTCTCTTCTGATGGTAGACTTGGGATTCTTCCGTTAATGTGTTGATCGTCTCGTTTAGGAAGTGCATACCTCGATCACTCTTCAACACCTTCGGGCAACCAAATCTGGTTAAGACGTACTCAAACAAAAACTTCATTGTTGTAGCCCATGTACAATCCTTAACTGGTTGTGCCTCTTCCCATTTGGTTAGATATTCCATCGCGGTAATGATATAGAGTGCACCAGTTTTCTTCCCTAGGGGCTGAATTGGCCCAATAAAATCAATTGCCCATTTTTCAAAAGGCTACAAAGATACTTGAGGATTCAATGGAAAATCATCCCTCTACGATGGTCTTCCAATTCTTTGACATGCATCACATGCTCTATAATACATCTTGGAATCTTGACGTAGCGTTGGCCACCATAGACCGGCATGAAAAATCTTCTGCGCAGTCGCCTTTCTTGCATAATTTCCTCCCGCAACCCCCCCAAGAGCTTTAGCGAGGATGTTATCTCTCTCAAAATATGGCACATATCATCACAATATCTCGTGTGCACCCATCTTATACAGGTGTCCCGCGATCACTAAGAAGTTTGTTGCACACACTACTAGTTCCTTATTTTGTTGACTTGCATACCCTTCCGATGCCATCCTGGTAGTAAAAATGTGGATAATATTTTCAAAATGATTATCTGTTGCGTGCACTGTGAAGAGTTTCACATCTGGCAACCCTTCCTCCAAATTAGTAGGCTCGTCTCTAGTTTCGATTCACGACATATGATCAGGTCCTGCATTTAACCTCCCTGGCTTCACAATAACCTCAAAGTCATACTCCTGGAATAGTAGTAGCCATCTACATATCTTCCCCCCCCAACATAGGCGTATTGACCAAGTATTTCAAGGGAAAATGATCTATGTACATTTTGAAATGTCCGCCCAATAGATAGTACCCAAAATTTTGAAGCATGTACACCATATCCAACCCTTCATGCTCCATCATTAAGTAATTCTTCTCGGCTTTTGATAATTTTTTACTCGCGAAGGCTATAGGATGGTCCATTTCTCCCTCATCGGCCTAAGTTAACATTGTACCCAACGTAATGCACAAGGCATCAACATGTACATGAAATTCCTTTTTCCAATCAGGGAAGACCAAGATGGTGTGATCACCATCTTCTCTTTCAATATATCCAAACTTCATTGACATTCTCCATCCCAGCAAAATGTAGCGTCCTTCTTCAGCAGTTTCTCCATGGGTACGGTAATCTGAGCATAAGACTTGAGGAACTTCCTGTAATATCTAGTATGTCCTAGTGTCGTGCACAGCTGGTTAATGCTCCTTGTGGCCTTAAAATTTACTATCACCGGAAGCAGGGTCCACCATCAATCCTTGTTTGCATCCCACATGACCCAGCAAAATCGCAAAGGGAACACAGAATAAGCACTTCTTCAGATTCAGCGTGATCTAGTACCTACGACACACATCCAACATCAAGTGCAGACTTGCTACATGGTTCTTCACTAACCCAAACAATGTCCAATCATCAAAGTATACTTCTAAGAACTTATGAGTGAATTCCTTAAATGCTACTATAACTATGTGAGAGAATATCGCAAGCATATTCTTGAGTCCAAATGTCATCATAGTATACTAGAAACAACCTCATTCCTCCACGAAGGTTGTTTTTCTCCTATCCTCTGGCGCGATCTTAATCTAATGGTACCCAGAAAATCCATCAGTGAACGAGTAGTCCGCCTACCCTCCAACATTGTCTAATACTTCATTAGTAAACGACGTCGGGAAGGGATATTGGACACATGCATAATTAAGCTTCTACAGATCTACGCAAATCCTTATTTCTCCCTTATGTTTCTTCTCCTAAACCACCATCAGACTCACCCAATCAGATTCCTCCATAGGTTCTATGATGCCCACCTCCAACATCTTATCCAACTCCTGATGAACCTTTTCCTTGTATTTGGGAATAAGACGATATAACCTCTGCTTAATAGGCTTCGCGTCCAGCTTCAGAGTAATCTTCATGACATCCAAGTCGCCTATTATGACCTTCAGGTCTGAAAACTTGGTAGGAAAAAGATCCTGATATTCACGGAGTAACTCAACAACTTTATCCACAGTGGCATCAACCCAATAATCTCCAATATTTTCAAACTTTGGTTATGCTTCAGTACCAACGTTGACTTTCTTGGTCTTCAATAGCGTGGTGACGTATGGGTTCTCTATTTGCAGACCTTCGACTTTGCGATGCCCCTCTATCTTTGGAATATTAATATTTCTTGGATCATCATCCTCCTCTTCAATGGTCACATTATAACATTCCAGTGCATGGAAGAGTTGGGTGCCCCAGTCTAGTTGAACCCATTCCAAAGGTTCTTACAGTGTTCTGAAGATAATCGCGTTGATTTCTTGCAGCACTTCATCAATACTCCTGAAGTCGTCCTTAAAGTTGAAGGTCAATAAGAATCCTTCTCTTAATATATCCCACTCTGCAGTGCCATGGCAGAGCTCTATTTCGAAATACCAGTTCATAGGGATTGTGTCCAAAGTATGGAAGAATAAATATACCCTCTCCGGCTGTGGCTTTGTTCCATAAGCTTTAGTCAATTTCACTAGGTGATCATGCAGATCATATTTTCCATCATATTTCTCAGCCAATCTAGTGTTAGGGCACCCAAACCATATCCTCATCATCCTTTTGTAATCTCTCCATCCATCAAATATGTCCTTGTGCGCACGCCACCATCGTGCAGGCGTAGCATGCAGTGTCAAATATAACACTTGGAAGTGGTGTTTCTTAGGAACTTTATGGTCAAACGCATCCAAAAATTTATCCACATCAATTAAACCATCATAATAAGGTAATTTCCTTAACTCCGATGAAATGCAACACAACTATTTGGTCATCATGTTGCAGCGCGTTGTAGATACTTCGTGCAAATGATTATGCTAGTGCTCCAACTCTTCATTAGAATCAAAGGTACAGGAACTCTCCTCGTCCCATGCAATCCATCCATCTGCATTGGATTGGTCCAATCCTGGTGTCACATTGTTATTTTTTTTATTTGATCTAGCTCAACCTCACTCTCTTCATTGTCACGAACTGGTTCAGTGTAGCACGCTCCTTCTGCAGGGTCCAACAACACTACAAATCAAAGCGATTTCCACTCAAACAACATTGTCCTCTTCTTCAATTTGATGACTCCATTCATGTCAATGGCCCAGTCAATTCCCAAGAGTGCGGGGTATGGATTATTGTCAACAATGATCTCTATCACTTTAAAGTCAGCCCTCACGCTCGCACCTTCAATATCAATAGTTACTCCGTATAATCATCCCATAGGATGATCTTGTGTTGGTTCACCATTCTGAGTTGGATTGGAGACCACTGCAGCTCAAGTCTCCCCATTCTTTCCCATGTTTGTTTAGGAAAAACATTTGCATCAGATCCTAGATCCAAAATGACCTGGTCCATCTCATAGTCTCCTATCTAGATGGTGAGCCTCATCTCGCACCCTATTCTTGCCTTATGTTTACCAATTTTTCTAACCACACGGTGTCCATAAAGGAAGTTCTCTTTGCTGACACACTTGTTTATTAACTCTTGCAAGCCCTTCGTAGCTTTTCTATCGTGCAACAATTTCATGCAAGTCTCCAATATTGTGGTAAGGACAGAGGGATCAACCTTTGTAGGCGTGCTGGTGTCTTGCATCTTGTCCTGACTTCTTGAGGTGGATGCCTCAACGAAGATTTTCTTGGCCTCCATAAATTTTTCCTACATGTGCTCCAAATCAAACAAACCTCCTTTTCTGGGGCCTTGCAGACCCATCCATCCTCTTCAGGCTATTTTCCATTATCACCGCCAGTCATTATTCCACTCCTCATCACTATATTCACATTTTGATCTTCTTTGCAGGGCTCAACTATCATCATTTGTAAGTTATGTGTAGGTTGTTGAGGTTGTGCCTTATTTTCCTACATCTTAGCTATCAACACATCGCATTCTTCTATAGTGTGGTCAAATTGGCTATAGTATTGACATGACGAGCATGTCTGATTCTCACACTCCTGTGCGTAGTGTCATGGCATTCCATAATTATAGAAAATAACTTGTCTGTGACCTCTACCAAGTCCTCCTCCTCTGTGGCCTCATCCTCTTCCTTGACAACCTTCATGTGCTCCTCTTATGCCCTGATCTGGAGGCTGCGTTTCTGATTGCATCCGGTACGTAGGCGTTCTTTCCATCATCAATTCATAGTTGCGAAAATGGTGCTCATCATGGCCCACAGATTTTCAAAATTCATAGAACAACCATTGTGGTGTCTGAACGCACTTTTGAAGGAAATAACAATTATTTTTTGCATTTTTTCCAGCAACCTGACAAATAGCGCACCATAGCGTAGCCCCCATGCTTGGTTCTGTTGGGGCTTATGGATTCAGGGGAATCGGTCCCCCTCCTGCAATATAATTTGCGAATACGGAACAATGATCTTTATCATGCCCCTGGATTTTACACTTCAGACACCAAACTTCCATGCGCACCTTTGGTTTAGTCTCGTCTTTGTTCAAGCTCTGCAATTATAAGCATAGGCTCTGTAACTAAGAGTGAATCTTTTGTACCCCCAAGGTTGCATCATGAATAGGCGTTGCATGCAACCTCATCACGATCTCCAGGAATTCTGCCTAAGTTGTTGCAACAAATAAACCCTCAGGTGGGGAAGAAGTGAAGCTATAAACCACTCGCGATGCTGACCATCTATGAGATGCATGTTAGCTTTGTGGATCACACATTTAAACATTTGGTCTAATTCCCAAGGTGTCTCATGAACCCTCATCATGATTTCCTTAAATCCAACTACTAACTGTGAGTCAGACATAGGCTTACTAAACTCTTTGTTTAAAGCATCCTTAATATTTGCTAGCGATGCCAAAGGATTATTAGAACAATACTTAATATACCAAGTCAACGCGCGATCCTCCAAAGAGGTAACCAATTGTGCTTTTTTTATATTGTCATCAGTAATTTGCTATGCTATCCACACAACATCCTCAACAAACCAAAATTGTTATGTATCCTCACTCTCGATGCCCTTGAAAATCGGAAGCTTCATCGTGTTCGCCATGGTGGATGGTGGTGGAGGAGGTGGAGGTGTGGCAAATATGTATGTGGTGGAGGTGGAGTGGATGGGTTATGTATTCAAGCAAACCCCTAAGTGATTAACTGAATGACACTTCGCAGTGGAGTTTGTTCTGTCCCTTCTTCGTCACTCACAGGGGGTCCAATCAAAGGACTATACTCTAGTCCTGATCCTTCATGATTTCTAAATATTTGTCCACTTCGCGTAGATACGAACATCAAGGCAATAGCATAACCCGTTTTTCACACAACATCTTAATCCAGATATTTAAATATCTTAAGTACTTACCTTGTGGTCTCTTGAAAAATATCACTCAGCTTTGTTGTAGTTGACTGAGGTATCAACTATGAATTCTGTAACAAATCCTCATATAATTCGATCGAGCCAGTGATTAGGAGCCTGTGCGATCTTATCTTCAGAAGCATCTAGTCATCGCACTAGCTCTGGAGTCCACACTATTGGACTATCAAGCTTCCACCTCCCTTAGCCATCTGCCAACTTAGCTACTCCTATAATTCAATCAAGAAGGTGCAAAAGAAAATTTTGTGAATTTCCGATACAAATATCTATCCAACCATTGTTCTTTTGACAGCTGTGGATTCCTATTTTCCTGTGCCACGAATTCGTGAATCTTTCTATCTATCCACTTTCAATTTCTTTCTTGGTTGGATTCCAGTGATGCAACATCACACATCTCCTTAAGCAGATCCTGGCCTCGACAACGAAACCATTTGTTGTCTTAGTGTTATAGATCTGATCCAAAAATATAAGATAATGCAAATATACCTAGAAATAATAAGATAGAAATAGATAGAAATGCTTCTTTATTGATCAAACCCTTGAGGTAGGGCAACACAATACATTCACTCCTTAAGGAAGGAGAACACTCCACAAGCCATATTCCTGTTCATACAATAATTCCTTGACACCTCTCAATGTGGAGTCTCTAGCCTCTACATAGGCCTCATACATACAATACCATGGGTCATTACCATGGTTCCCTCAATACCATCTATCTAATACCATGGGCCCATTACATTATTACTAACTACTTGTGGTCCCTTACATGATACGGGTTAACCACCTTATTTATTACTATGGCCCATCCCATTATTACATTATTCCCTTGGGTACCTCCCTTTGTACCCCATATTATCCCCCCTAGGTAAATAACATTCCACCCCCCTTAGCATGTTTCGTCCCTGAAACATGGGAAGAACAAAAATAATAATATCTACTCAAAAGAGTAGTCCACTGGTACCATGCACGTGCATCTAGCCATCCAAGAGAAAGGTAAACCCTCAATCTTGCTGGTGCCTCACTCACTTGGGATGGAAGTTGACTGTGGCAGCTCTTCTGTGTTGATGTGTAGCAGGTGGATCTTCGCTCCTCGCTATCCGTCATGCAAGTGTTTTTGTCCTTGTGGCTAATTTGTTGCCATATTGTTGGTTATTTTCTTGCGGGGTGATGTGGGTGATGATATGTTCAAGTTTTAACCCACGATGTCTTTTTCTTTAATTCACCCTTTACTGGAGCCTGACTGTTATCTGGTGCATGTTGTGGTGCTTGCTGTGGTGTCTTATCTTTCAATATTACTTCAACCACTAAGCCCTCATCTGATGTACCAGCACCTGTAACCTTTTCTGCTTCAGCCTCTGTTTGTGTTTGATTGTCGATCATCACTGGCTCATCATCTGATATGTCAGTCCCTGGAACATCTTCTGCTTCAACATCCATGTACTCTACCTGTTTATTGATGGAAATATC
Source organism: Pinus taeda (assembly GCA_000404065.3). Taxonomy (NCBI): domain Eukaryota; kingdom Viridiplantae; phylum Streptophyta; class Pinopsida; order Pinales; family Pinaceae; genus Pinus; species Pinus taeda. Next base: position 114,317 of record APFE030133647.1, read on the forward strand.
CTATAATGTAATTTTCTTCTTTTTATACCAAAACTTCAGGAATTTCTTCTACACATTAATATTGATAGTACCCACAGATTCCATCCGAGGATATCCCAAAACAACATCCATATTATCCATTTCTGAATTATAAAAATCACCATGCAACACATACTTATCCATAGAAATCTTCAAATCCTTATACACTTGAACACCCTCATCATCCACTTGTGTGTTTTCAATGTGTTTTGCTGGAACTTGCAATTTTTTTGCCAAGTTGACATTTATGAGATTTTGCTTGCAACTCGGATTTATAGAAACAATGATTTTCTCCTTCTGAATCAATCCATGAACCTGAAATAAGGAAACACCAGTAGAAAATAACCCTTTAGGTTTATTGGTTTCCTTCTTTCCTGTAAAAATAGAATCTTTGTTAGGTTGTGTGTCTGTCTTTGTGAGCTTAGTAAGAGGACCCACAAAATTAGATTTATGGTCAAAGTGGTCACAAATAGATTTTTCAAACAGCTGCCAAGTAGTTTCCCTTGGATGGTATTTTTTATGACACTGCAACCATTGCCATCTTTCATGGTCCAAGTACATGATTCCCACACTCAGCTGAGTCACATCATCCATGATGTAATTCAATATGAAATATTTCTCCATTTGTGCTAGCCATCTGGCTGGATGAGAGCCATCAAATTTATACACGTTCCTCTGATCTAGGCCCGCCATCTCAAGAACTTTTGGAAAAAATTTGAAATGACCAAAATTCCATCAATATTGCTTAGAATCCCTATTATGACCTATTTTTGGAAATGGAACAACAATTCTGCACCTGCCCATGTGATAGAAACCCTGATCCAGGCACTGAAATTTCAAATCTGCACTGCAACTCTCCCGCCATCACCAAAAATTCTGAAAAAGAGTTGATTTTAAATCAGCGATATCTCCCTCATCCGGACTCCGATTCGACTGATTTTTTTTTGAAATCAAGTATTTTTTCACAAACAATCCAGATCTACAATTATATTTTGTACATTTTTCCCCAGAACGTACAGATCTGCGCCACAAACTAGCTGCCCCGAAAAAATGTTTGCAACACCATTGATTTTTAGATCAGCGATATCTCCTTCATCCAGACTCCGATTCGACCAATTCTTTTTTTGAAATAGGGTATTTTTCACAAAGAATCTAGATATGCAATTATATTTTGCATATTTTTCCCCAAAACATACATATTTGATCTGCAAACTCGTCACCCCAGAAAGTTCCCGCAAAAACAAATTCTCCACTTTTGCCCAAGAAAGTGCTCTGATACCACTTGTTATAGATCTGATCCAAAAATATAAGATAATGCAAGTATACCCAGAAATAATAAGATAGAAATAGACAGAAATCCTTCTTTATTGATCAAACCCTTGAGGTAGGGAAACACCATACATTCACTCCTTAAGGAAGGAGAACACTCCACAAGCCATATGCATGTTCATACAATAATTCCTTGACACCTCTCAATGTGGAGTCTCTAGCCTCTATATAGGCCTCACACATACAATATCATGGGTCATTACCATGGTTCCCTCAATACCATCTATCTAATACCATGGGCCCATTACATTATTATTAACTACTTGTGGTCCCTTACATGATACGGGTTAACCACCTTATTTATTACTATGGCCATCCCATTATTACATTATTCCCTTGGGTACCTCCCTTTGTACCCCATATTATCCCCCCTAGGTATATAACACTTAGGGGGTCCTGACCCAGGTTTAGAGTTAGTTGCGTCAACCAACAAAACCCTACACTACTGGCCCTTTCAGCAACAACCTGCGTAGCACAGGTTGCAGTCTCATTTGAAGCAATATGGGGGGATGTTGGAGCCAAGTTTTTTCATCCAAAGATCAATGTGATGTGTTTAGTGCCCTAGATATGTCTTCGCGCAAATCTATAAGCCCTCAGGGCTTGGTACTGCAACTTCGTTAAAATAGCCCTAAGACCTTCGCGAAGGTCCACAATTGGTCTTTGTGGACCCTTAACAGTCTATTCATCCACTTATGTGCACCAGAAAACAACCCTAGATTAGATTTCACGCAGATCTACTTAAGTATTTAATAAACATAATAGAATTTATCACAGTCTTCGTGAAAGTAATTAACATACATTGCGTACAATTATTAAGACTTATTCCATAGAGTCGTGCATCATTAGATCAATATTTCATAAACACACTATTCATCCACAACATATATCGTAAACAGAAATAAGTAGATATACACGAGAATTCTTCAATAATCTTCTTTATTGATCTTGAGTTCAGGTTTACAGACTCAAAACTTCCCTACGCAGTTAGCTGCAGGGGTCCACATACTCAATTGCGGACTCTATCTAGGCTTCTGCGCACTCAACTGCAGAGCCTTTCTCTCCTATCTGATCCTCTCCTTTGCACTATCACTTCTCTTCCATTGACCCATTACATTCCGGATTATTTTATTATGCCTTAGACTCACTAAGACACCTCTATCTATATAATCCCATGGTTTGCGGACCATGGGTGGGTCTCAAAGCTGACTCATGCTTTACATAAACAAGGGCTAAAACCCCTTTGACTCCTAATCATCTACACACTTCGCATCCAGAAATTGTGGAGACTTTACATCATTTACAAAAAGTACATAAAAACTTGGGTTATTTTAACCCCAAAACTGACCCAAGGGACCCCATCCCAACACTTGGGATGAAGGATTTTTTCAGATTGCATGATTACTCAGATAATATGAAAGCGAAGATAGCTAATTTAGATATCAAGGGAAAATCATATATCTGGTGGGAATATGTTAAGCATGTCAAAGGAATTAGAGAAGAGGAACTAATTTTGGATGATTTTGAAAGACCCTTCATGAAGAAGTGCCTGTCTGAGTGATATTATGATGGAAAGGCCAAGGAATTCTATGAGCTCAAGATGGGTTCCATGACAGATAAAGAGCACACAACCAAATTTCTAGAGTTTTTGAGATATATATCCTATCTCAAGGATGAGAAAGTTAAGATCCAAAGGTTCATCAGTCGATTGTCATTATCATTCAAAGATTGGATTGAGTTTGTTGAGCCTCGATCATTGAAGGACACCATCAAAAAGTTGAAACATTGTTATGAGTAGTCAAAGTGCAAGCCTGATTTACAATTTGACTGGAAAGATAATGAGAAGACTAAAGGAAAATGGCTTAAGAAGTGAGGAAGATATTAGGATGAAGGTGACAAGGAAAATGTGGCACTCATAATAAGTTCAATGCAGATGAGAGAGGACATGGATCTCAACCTGAGGAACAAAAAAATAAAGGCAATTGAAAAAAACCTTTGAGGTGTTGGACCTATGGTCGATACCATCTCAGGAGGGATTGTTCATCACACCAGGGTGGCACAACATAGATCTACGATGCTCAAGTTGTGAAAATAGCTAGGGATATAGGTCAGAGCATTCCCCGAATCTATGCAACACTTGATCATAGGCAATCATATCACCAATAATTTGTCATCAAGATGGAAGGTAAGTTATGTGATCAAGTTGTTTCCATTTCGATTGATTCAGGATAAAATTATAGCTATGTTAGTCTTGACTTGGTGGATTAGTGTCATTTCAAAAAAGAAATACATGCAAAATATTGGTTGGTGCAGTTTGATATAGGGACCAAAAGATGAGTTCATCATTGGGTGAAATCTTGTGCATTTTAGCTTAATGGCATACCTAGAACAACACACCTAAACATGCTTCCTTTGGGTGCATATATCATGATTTTGGGCATGGATTGGGTGTTTATTCACATGACCAAGGTATATTGGTATGAGAAGGCCATTGAGTGCCTGGATGATGATGGATAAAGGAGAGTTTTGTAGGGAAAGAAGAAGACTACATTAGTGAGAATGGTTAAAACTATGCAAGCTAAAGGAAACCATGGAAAAGGAGTGTATTTCTTGAAATACATGTTTCTAGTGACAAAGGGAAGGAAGATGAGAATTTTGAATTCCTAAGGAAGTATCATGTCTTGTAGCAATTTCAGGATGTGTTTCCTGCAGATGTTCCAAAGTTGTAGCCTCATAGAGAGGTGAATTTCTTTATTGAGTTAGTACCAAGAGCAACACCAACATCTAAGGAACCATACAGGATGAGCACTTCGTAGTTGGTGGAGTTGAAGTTGCAACTTAAAGAGATGGTTGGATAAGGGATAAATAAGGCCAAATGTGTCTCCTTGCGGTGCACCAATGTTGTTTGTAAAGAATAAGGATGGTACTATGAAATTGTGCATTGATTACATGCAGCTAAACAAGGTGACTATCAAGAACATGTATCCATTGTCGTGGATTTATGATTTGTTGGATTAGTTAAAGAGAGAAGAAGTATTTTCAAATTTTGACTTGAGATTAAGATATTAGCAGGTACACATCAAAGAAGAAGGCATCTACAAGACTACATTTAGTATAAGATATGGGAACTATGAGTTTATGTTGGTTCCTTTTGGTATTACCCATGCTCCGACCACTTTCATGTGTTTGATGAACAACGTGTTGTGCCCTTACCTGTATAAGCTTGTGATAGTCTTTGTTTATGACATATTGGTTTGTTTAAAGAATGAGGTGGAGCATGCATAACACCTAGTAATAGTATTAAGATTGTTGAGAGAGCATAAGTTGTATGCCAATCTCAACAAGTGTAGTTTCTTTCAATCTCAAATTCATTACTTGGTACATTTTGTTTCCAAGGAAGGGATAACAGTGGATCCGTAAAATATTAAATTTTTCATGGAGTAGATAGCTCCAAGGAATGTGGATGAAGTCCAATCATTCATGGGAATTGCAAGTTATTACAGGAGGCTTATTAGGAACTTCTCAAATATTGGTTATCCTATTCCATATTTGCAAAGAAAAGGACAGAAGTTTGAATGGAATGTTGAGCATGGCGATATATTTGATCAGTTGAAGCATTTTCTTACAAATCATCCCATTTTTAAGATTGCAGATCTTGGTAAGGAGTTTGTGCTTTGCAAAAATGCTGCCAAGGAAAGACTTGGTGGAGTCCTAATGCAGGAACAGAAAGTGGTTTGGTATGAAGCAAGGAAGCTGAATGAACAGAAGTAGTATCATGTGACTCATGATCTCGAGTTTGCAACTATCATCCATGAATTGAAGATGTGGAGACATTATCTCCTTGGCAAGATATTCATCTTGATGAGTGATCACTGTGGACTGAGGTACTTGTTTGACCAACCCAATCTGAATGCAAGGAAAGAAATATGGTTAGTTAATATCAGTTATCATGCGGAAAGAGTTATTTTTGCGGACAAAACTAACCTCCCTAGGAGTCTAAGACTCTCTAGTGACAAACAAGACAATTAAGAGCAATCCTTCTCTAAACATACATTATTCTATGAGAAAACAAGTGTTTTTCGATCCTACCTCAAGTCCAACGCTTGTTGCAGCAATCCAGCCTCGTCGATCCAGATGAGCTCCTCCTTCACTTTGAAACCTGCATACACTAACAATCAAACGATTACATAACACCTGAATATTCCATAAAACAAAGCATATTCCACATATAGACCAAGGAGTATATGAAACAATTCATTAACAACAAATCATTGAGAAGAATGGACTTATTTGTATTAAGGAAACAAAAAATAAACCATTACAACCTTAGCCTTGGTGTTGTGCAAGTTCCTCCCAGGGTCCAGCAAGAGTTTTCCTCTACTTTGACAAGCTCACCCACTTCCAAATGAAACAAGAAAGGATGGTAATCTCTCCTCACAAGCTTACGATGGAAGTCCTAATTCCAGCAGCATCTACCCTTTGGAATGTTCAGCTTTCAACCTCCCCTCTCTTGGCCCAATGCCTGTATTTATCGTGTTCTAGAGGAAGTTATTCAGTTCCTACATCAATGGGATACTCCCTTTTTTGGATGGGGTAGCTCCTCTCTTGATGGGATAAGTTCCTCTATCATAGGGATGCATGAACCATCTGGAGGCGCTCAATACACGTCAAACACTCTTCTAGAAGGCTCTAGAAGTGACCACAAGTAATTTTTTAAGATGAAACTCGCGCCTTTTGACCTTTACAGGGGTACGCACCCATCCTTTGGCTTACAGAGCGTACAAGTACGCAGGTACAATGAGCTTGGGATGCGTACACGCAGGCAAGGTAGAGAGAACCTGCTTACCCAGAGATAAACATGATTTTTAATGACTTTCTCTCTTTTTTGAAGTTTGACATGGAGAGCAGAGGTATAAAGCTTGACAAGGAGGATAATATGACTATTGATGGAGCCATATTAACTGCAGATAGTCATGGTGACAAATTTCAGTGTAACAGATTGCCCCCTAAAGTGCGAAGCCTGTAATAGATAAGGGTTTTTTATATCATCTAGGAAGGGTGAAGTACTTTATCATTTCGAGGATTATCTCATGGAGAGCCCGGTCAGAACCTGCAATTTTCAACACAAAATACATGGATAAGTTCATATCATCGCTGAGGTAGGCATTCCCATACTCAGATCAAAACTTTAACTAACAGACTAACTATTCTGATACAGGAATGATTTCATAATACATCATAATCATAGACTCGTGTAGACACAGTATGGACGCAGCCATCTGTTTATGATTTGTCTACAACATAATGAATACAAAACTCCTCGCAGCCTGGATGGTGGAAACTAGATCCAGGGTCTTCATCTCTACTTCCCGAATTGGTACGATTCTAGCCATGTGAATAAATGAGTCGATGTCGAACATGGTAGAAACCACTTGCTTACCAGTCAATGATGAAAA
>APFE030133647.1:136655-162278 GCA_000404065.3 Pinus taeda
GTCACCTTGGGTAGAATCCTAAGATAATGGTCAATAAGGTCACCAACAACAACAAATACACCTGGGGGAACAGTCTACACTCCGACAGCACGCAAGGGTAGAGTAACAAGCTCAATCCCCTTACTGGCTTCTTGACAATGGTCAATCCAAGGTTTACCGATAAGTGATCCCCTGGCTCCTCAACAATAATTTGAGGTTTACCGTTTGTAATACGTGCGTGTCTGGCGTCGTTCCCAACGAGGGAGGATTGATTCCCTCACTGGTTCGGACACGAGCTCGTGCTTCTCCTTTAAGAGGAGCTTTCCCAGAATATAAATGTAACAGCTGGATTTATTCTATCACAAGATAAGCTACTTGTTTGGTTTAATAGTCTTGGAGAGTTAATTACCCACCTACTCCAAGACACTAGCCTGATCTATGTTGGTGCTTCAGAGTCCTAGAAAATAAAAATTTCTAAGTTAATTTTACTTTAAGCGTTGATTTTAATGGTTGTTCTTTAAGACAAAGGTGATGGAGATGAAACTTGATGGTGTATAGACTCGAATCCAATTCTCAAAAAAGATGCACCTAAGATGATTTAGACTATTTTTCTTTTCAATGAATTTTCTAATTAAGAGAGTTGAGAGAATGCAATCTTTTGATAAAACAACTTTCTTAAAAGACAATCAAAGAAACAATTATCTTTATCTTTTCAAAGCGCACAAAACATGACCACTCATTACTTCACGAAAAATTCCTTTTTCTTTCAAGACTTCAAATGCTACTCTAAAGAAAACTTCGCAAAGGAGATCTTTTATATTTTCCTATTTAATAAAGCATGTAAAACTAATCTAATCAAAGCAATTCTAAGATCTATGAAAATCTATGAAAAGTTCACTCAAAAAACAAATCAAAGGAAATTTACCTAACTTTCCCTAACAAGTAAATCTACGAAGCAAAAGCCTACTAAGATGATTCTGGGATGTTTTACTGGCAATAATCAGTCCAAGGACTAGTTTATGCAGAATCGCAAACTAATCAAAACAAAAACTCAATCTCTTTTTGTTCTTTTTGAAAATGAAATTCACAACTTTAAATGAACAAGCTATATTGAAATTTCGCAAAGAGGGCAACACAAAGGTACGTCGCTCACGAGGGTAGACTTTTCGACTGGTCCGACTCCTAAGAAGACTGACAAAACCAAAGATATCTAAGGTTCCACAACTTCTAAATCCAAAGTCACTACAGGACCAATACAAAAATCAAAACCCTAATGCTAAATTTTCAATGAATTTCACCAAAACTTTCGACACTAATGGAACAAGTGTAGGTGAAGATTTTTGGCAGACAACCAGTGGATCTGGGTAGTGAAGACTAAGAAAAACAAAATCTAAAGGGAAAAAATGGATAAAAATGGAATTTTCTCAATTTTAACAGGGTACGCAGGCAACCTGTTTAACCAGGTGCGCCTACGCTCTGTGTACAAAGATACAGTGCGTACAAGTATGCAATGTGTCTAACGCAGAGGGTGCGTACTGCTGTAAAATGAAGAAAAACTAAAATCAAACTAGACTCTAAGCTAATCCACCCAAAAACACAGTCAAGCAATCAAAAAACAAAAAAAAAACAAGACTCTTTTCAGATCAAAGTAATACTCAAAAGAAAAATCAAGCACATCAATGGATTCCCCAGTTGAGTCACCAATTTGTGATGCAGAAAGAGTTATTTTTGCGGACAAAACTAACCTCCCTAGGAGTCTAAGACTCTCTAGTGACAAACAAGACAATTAAGAGCAATCCTTCTCTAAACATATATCATTCTATGAGAAACCAAGTGTTTTTCGATCCTACCTCAAGTCCAACGCTCGTTGTAGCAGTCCAGCCTCGCTGATCCGGATGAGCTCCTCCTTCACTTTGAAACCTGCATACATTAACAATCAAACGATTACATAACACCTGAATATTCCATAAAAAAAAGCATGTTCAACATATAGACCAAGGAGTATATGAAACAATTCATTAACAACAAATCATTGAGAAGAATGGACTTATTTGTATTAAGGAAACAAAAAAGAAACCATTACAACCTGAGCCTTGGTGTTATGCAAGTTCCTTCCCAGGGTCCAGCAAGAGTTTTCCTCTACTTTGACAAGCTCACCCACTTCCAATGAAACAAGAAAGGATGGTAATCTCTCCTCACAAGCTTACAATGGAAGTCCTAATTCCAGCAACATCTACCCTTTGGAATGTTCAGCTTTCAACCTCCCCTCCTCTGGCTCAAGGCCTGTATTTATAGTGTTCTAGAGGAAGTTATTCAGTTCCAACATCAATGGGATACTCCCTCTTTTGGATGGGGTAGCTCCTCTCTTGATGGGATAAGTTCCTCTATCATAGGGATGCATGAACCATCTGGAGGCGCTCAATACACGTCAAACACTCTTCTAGAAAGCTCTAGAAGTGACCACAAGTAACCTTTTAAGATGAAACTCGCGCCTTTTGACCTTTACAAGAGTACGCACCCATCCCTTGGCTTACAGAGCGTACATGTACGCAGGTACAATGAGTTTGGGATGCGTACATGCAGGCAAGGTAGAGAGAACCTCCGTACCCAGAGATAAACATGTTTTTTAATGACTTTCTCTCTTTTTGAAGTTTGACATGGAGAGTAGAGTTATAAGGCTTGACAAGGAGGATAATATGACTATTGATGGAGCCATATTAACTGCAGATAGTCATGGTGACAAATTTTAGTGTAACATCAGTGAGTTTGATTTAGATCAGGTACAGTAAAGGCAAGGAGAACCAGGTTGCAGATGATCTCAGTAGGAGAATCCAAGTGAATCACATTTTAGTTGTGCACTCTTATGAGACAGACTTGTAGGAGAAGATCTTACATGTAGGGAAACATGATGAGAAGTAGTATTAGTTGAAGCAGAGATTACAATAACAAAATGAAGGTGATAGGGATGAGGAGTATCACCTAACAATAAATGACTTAGTTAGATTCAAAAGCAGTATTTATGTGCCAAATAACAATGAGTTGAAGAAGTTTATTTTGAAGGAGTTTCACATCAATTCCTATTCGGGCCACCCATGATACCAGAAGAGTTTTATAGTTATCAATAAGTTCTATTATTGATCAAATTTGAAGAAAGTGGTGGTTGAGTTTGTTGCAAGGTTCTTGGACTTCCAGTAGGTGAAATTTGAATGCAAGCATCCAACTGGTCTATTGCAGCCTATTCCAAATTCAGAATGGAAATGGGTGGTCCTTCCATGGAATTCATTGCAGGATTTCCTAGGACATCGAGGCAACTTTACTCCATCGTGATTGTGGTCGATAGGTTGAGAAAGGTAGCTCACTTCATTATAGTGAAGTCTACTAATTCACCTAGTGAGGTAGCTCAGATCTTAATCAGGGAGATAGTGAGGATGCATGGAGTTCCCAAGAATAGTATATCAGATCGAGATGTAAATTTCACTTCTAAGATTTAGAAGGAGTTTTTTTGGCTTGAGGACAGAGTTAGATTTCAACAAAGTTTATCATCCGTAGATAGATGGGTAGAGATAATGGGTTAACCAGATTCTTGAGGATATGTCGAGGATGTATGTCATGCATTAGCAGAGGAATTGGGAGGAATATCTTCCACTGGTGGAGTTTTCTTATAATAATATCATACTTGAAGATGAGTCTATTTGAGGCCCCTCTATAGGCTTAGTTGTAGTACTCCTATTAGGTGGATTGATCATATGAACATGGTGCTGATTGGAATGGATATGTTGGCTGAGATGGAGCAAGAGATGAAAGTTATTAAAAGGAATTTAAAGGCATCACTAGAAAGGAAGACTAGTTATGCAAATTTTCACAGATAATTCAAGGAGTTTTAGGTTGGAGGGAATGTCTGCTTATGCATCAAGCTGAAGAATACCCCCTTAAGGATTAGGTCATGTGCCAAGTTGGAACCTCAGTATTGCAGGCCTTTTTAAATTCTTGAGAGGATTGAACTAGTGGCATACAGAATTACATTGCCACCATCAATGAAATTCCATGATTTTTTCCATGTTTCATTGCTTAAAATATATGTGCAAGATGTTGATCATGTGATTGATTGGTCAGTATTGCAGGTGGAACCAGAGGGAGAGTTCCATCCAGAGCCACAATGCATATTGTAGAAGAAACAAGTCAATCTCTGGAACCGAGCAATAGAGCAAGTTAAAGTGTAGTGGAAACACTTTGGGCTCGATGAAGCTACATGGGAGATGGTTGATCAGATACGGGCATTATATCCTTCCTTATTTGGTATTTGAGAATATTTGTTTGGTATATATTAATAAATGTATATTTTTATTGTAAGTATTACAATGAGATATGTTATAAAACTCCAATAAGAAGTTTGTTGTAAATACTACATCGAGTTATGTTGTAAAGCTCCAATATGATGTATGTTTGTCATGGTTTCCAAAAATTTGTCATTGTAAATAATGCATCGAGCTATGTTATAGAGCTCCATAACAATTAGGTATTGTCGTAAGTGTCATAGAACTCCAAGGATGGTGTTTCTCTAAGGAGGAGGGATTTGTAACATCCCCGAGTTGATTTTCCATGTGAATAAATTAAACCAAGGTCATGGGATACATATTCCAAGCTAAATGGAGGGAAAAACAGTATAGTGGGTATCATTTGTAGTTTATTATTGGCTATGGAAATTGGCATTGGCATTGACAAAGGAAAAAGGAAATAAATGGCAATTAATTAAAGAAATAAAGGAAAATAGGAGAAAAGGAATATGAAGAGACATGAATATGCATGCAAAGAAAAATTAAGGAAATTGAAGGCAAAAAAAAAAAGGAAAAGGAAATAAAAGGAGAGGGAGAACAATCTATGCCTTTCTCTTAGATACTCTTAATAAATCATGATTACCCTTCATCACTTCTTGGTTACTCTAGGAGCACTAGCATTCACTTGGACATTGAGGTATTCTCACTTGGACTTGGAGAGAGAGCACTTGGAAAAACGCAAGGAAAAAAGCAAAGGAATTTGTGGGCAACGAAGAAGAAGGTTGGAAAAGCAGCTACAACAGGAGAGAATTGCAGGTAACATGTTGCATATGTGATTTCCTTATTAATATTTGAATGCATGGTACATGCATTTGGTTATTTGGTTACTTGTTTTAATTTCCATGGGATTTTCCTCCATTGGCAATGGTTTCACCATTTCCTTTTCCATGTCTTGGATATCCATGATATAGTGGGTTCCCTATTTTGATTAAGCTTTAGATGTATGGTAGATTTCATATCCTAGTTGAGGTGATCTGAGGAAAATTCCCAAGGGTTGAGGATGGAGATGGTTTTTCTCCTAGAACTCTTGACAGATGGGTGGAAATAGGAAAATTCCTCCAAGTATGGTGAAGAAAGTCGGAGGCATCCAAGCTTATTTTGGTGTTGGTGATTTGTCGACTGGTTGAGGTGAAAACATTGTGGTTGAGGACAGAGGTGGTTTAGAATCTAGATTCTCTGGTTGGTTTTGTTTTGGTTTATCCCATGTGATCCCACATTCATGCTTGAAATATGGCACTGGGATGATTAACTGAAAGAAATATTTGGTTCATCCTAATCTATGGTTAGGTGGTACATGGAATTCCTTGACTTAGTTGGAATTTGCATATGATATTATGTGTTCTTTATTATTGAGATTAATGAGCACAATTATTGGTATGTATGATTTTATGATTGGTGTTTCATGGTTCCATTTTGGTTAAATGTTGATTACGTGCATGGTATATTTCTCATTATATGATGTGCTCTTGTTATGGACCCATTCCATGGTTGATGGGCTCTTGATTACTTTCTATGAATGCATGAGTTAATGTGTATTGTTGTAGCTAGTAAGAGAGGAAACATGCCTTCTTGATGATTCTCTGATGAACATAATGAATTATTGTATAAATATGCATTCATGACCTACAGGTAATATGCTTACAAAGCGTTCGTATAATTGAATAATTTGGACCACCAACTTCCTGGGGTCGTAACTTTAGCATACGATCCCCGTTTGGAAATCATAATATCTCGTTTCTAAGATCTCCATGAGGACTAAAATAGAATCTATTTAATAGATTCTAGTACTTTTTTGGGCCCTTATTTTTCCTTGAAAATGTCATTTAGGCCCTCAAAAAACCTCGAAAGTTTAGGACCTCAAAAACTAGCAAAAATCGAAATTTGTGTTAAATTTAAGGAAACAAAATAGAAAGGAAATAACATTGGGTCAAGTTAGGTTGATAATAGTGTGATCATGTGTCATTGGGTGTTTGTAGTTAGTTGTGGACATGTGGAACCCATTTTCCATAAGTGTATCTTGGAAATAAGGTTGATCATAGTAGATATCATCTCATGTTTACCCTGGAGAGATTGTAAAAGTAGGTAAATGCGGGGTGGCGAGTTACAGGGTGGTACCAAAGTGAGGTTGCATTATTGGACCTTAGGGTAAATGCAAATTGTTAAGCATGCATGTTAGTTGTCTATATGTTTATCATGCATGCAGGCTAGGCAATTATTTTTATGTTTATGATATCCATGTATGAGACGATATGCTTCTAATTTTCTATCGTGCTAATCTTTATTGGCCTATGCAAATAAAATAGCCTCCCCTAGATACATTGAGGCATGATTTTGATTATGTTTTTACTTAGCTAACAATGGCATATTGTAGGAAATAGAAGGCCAAGAGATGAAGAGAAAAATAGTTGAGTACAACTCATATGACTCTTTGTACAAGCCAAAGGAGACAATGGTAGGATGGGAGAGATCAATTGAGTAGAAGGGAGAGGGATATTCTCCTAGTTTTCTAGATACATTGAGAAGTTTGAAGGCATAAATCGTGAGTTTCAAAGAAGGCAATGAGTGGTTGATTGAAGCTCAGGAAAGGCTTTCCAAAGCTAAAGAAAAGAAAGTTGAGGTCAACGCAATCATCCTCTAGAGCCTTTTAGATTTGTAGACGTATGGACAACTGGGGATCAGTCATGGGGATAGATATGAAGAAAAGACTAATAGTGCATATGGAATAAGGTCTCAGAAAGGGTACAAAATGGACAAACTTGATAGAATAAAGGGTGGAAAATCCTTGGATACACCTGAGAGGAGGGATAACACATGGATTTTCTTCTAGCTCTGATTCTGAGATACATCATCACCATCACTGCCAACATCCTTATAGGAGGAGTGAGAAGGGATTCTTTCTAGATGAGTTCAAGAAAGTTGTTAGGTGTAGGAATTGCACTTAAGAAAGCTCCTTCAACACTTAATTTTCAACCCAGGGATTTCGTAAACTTAAAGAAAAAGAATAGGTAATGACAAAAGTGGTGTGAAATTTTCCTATTTCTATTCCTACTTCTCAATAAAATCTTGTATAATAAAACAAAAAAATCACAAAGGGAAACTGACACCAAATTAATTCTAGTGCTGGAATGTAAAGGAATGAATTTGTGAAGGAATAAAATAAAGGAACTTTCACACTATTGTAAACAATCTTAACTATTGAAGTAAAACTCTAAGTTTAGCCTCAGTATAGGTGGTGGCAGTTTAACAAGTGGGACCTTGAAAAGGTCTGCCTTCTAAATGATTTTCCTTCTCACACTAAGCGGTCGTTCCTGTACTCTTGCAATCTACATGCACTAGTACAGGTACAAAACTTATGTGAGAAGTATATTTTACACTTATACTGAAGACTTATGTCTTCATGTAGGGGCTCTAAGCCTCAAGGATTGGAGCACTATGTTCCTGTAACAAGACATTGGTTCTTGTACCAGAACAAAGCTTCCTAAACCAAGTATTCCAATTTACCTTTGGGAAAAATAAAAGGCGTGTTAACTATAAAAATAATTGCAAATGAAAGCAGAATCTTGCACTCGAAAAAGAATGATTTAATCAACTGAATATCACAAATAGAAATAAACTTTTAAGATGAAAACAATCTTCAAAAGTTAAATCATACTTTCTTCAATAAAATGGTTTTGCATGCAATCAAATCTAACTCGAAACAGGTTCACTATAATATTTCAGATTACTTTTAATCCTTTTCCTTAAATCGTGAGGTGTAGACATAAATTAAGATATTGCAAAAGTAATATTTTCTATTTCATGAAGTCATCTTTAATCTTTAGAAGTTTAACTTTTAATATTAGAAATGCTTCCTTCTTATGATGAATTATTACTTTGCATAAATAGATTAAATCATATAAAGGAAAAAGAATAAAACATTTTTTGTAAATGAACTAGCGAACCAGAGTGCAAGATCCTACATGCACTAGTGCAGGAATAATCTTATCTGCACGATCTAAGCAAAAGGAAACCAAAAAAGAAATTACAGGAAGTAAAGTAATTCAATTTGACTTTCACACAATGGATCTGTTCACACTTTGACTGTTTAATGAAATAAATTAGAATTCTTAAGCAAGAACAAAATTAAGATTTAAACCACGCTTCTGCAAATAAACAAAGTTAACACACACCTTTAGGATAACGAAAGCAAAAGGGTAAACGAGTTGGGTTGGTTGGGCCCTATCCAACCAGCTTGTTTCTGTTCTAGGAAACAAAAATGTTCAACATGTTAATAACACATCAATGAAGGATTAAAACGCAGAGTGAGAAAATCATGGCGCAACTCCTTGTATTAATTCCAATAAGAAAATATACATTATGAGTTCAAGTCCAGCCCAGAACGAAGGTGACAATGAGATTACAAATTAACCAAAAATTACAATTGCACTACTATCACTACTACTAACCTAGTTCTATCTGAGAGCTATACTTTATACAACTCTTCGGCCCATGGCCATAATTGAAAATTACACAATGGTTCCAAATCGAGTCTTTCGGCTGAAATGAAATAACAAACAAAATTGCAAAAATAAGCCAGCGGCTATAATAACCTGCGACCTAATCGTCGGCTATGGACCTTATCCTCGACCATAACCTTCAGTATCCTCCACTTGAGTTAAACGCCGGATGACCACATCTGAACTAGATGACGTGGATCGAGATGCATGTGTGAAGTGATTGAGCTATTGCATAGATCACGGAACAGATAGTTGCCGGTGGTGCAGGAATCTACCTGCGCTAGGTCAAACTAGTACAATGATTAATACTTTAGCTTATCAAATAATTTAGGAAACTAAATATAAGTTACAAGAAATATTAAAGGCACGAAATCTATTTAAAATGATTAATTAAGAACCTAATAAATCTTAAACATGAAATATGAAGTTTATGTAGGAACAGACAATATTCTTGGACTAGTGCAGGAATGAGGAGGCTTATGGAGATAAACAGAGGTTAATGATTATGGTTTTGTAATAGGAAGGGGGTAAAAATAGAGCATTTCGGCCTACCAACAAAAGCCAAGCCTCCTACTATTGATGGAGAAATGAAGAAATTAGAATATGTAGAAGTATGGATTCTTGGGATGAAGAAATTCTTTCGATTCCATGATTACTCAGAGAACATGTAACCCAAGATAACTACTTTGAGTCTCAAGGGAAAAGCATATATATGGTGAGAAAATGTTAAGAATGTCAAAGGCATCAGAGATGAGGAGTTGATTTGGGATGAGTTTGAAAGACTCTTCAGGAAGAAGTACCTATTTGAGAGATATTATGACAGAAAGGCTAAGGAATTCTATGAATTCTAGATGAGTTTTATGAAATATGAAGAGTACATAACCGAATTTCTAGAGTTGTTGAGATATGTGCCCTATCTAAAGGATGAGGAAGCGAAGATACAAAGTTTCATAAGTGGATTTCCATTTTCATTCAAAGATTGGATTGAGTTTGATCATTCTCAGTCATATGAGGAAGCCATTAAAAAGTTGAAACATTTTTATGAGCATTCAAAGCACAAGCCTGAGTTCAAGCATGACTTGAAAGGTAATGAGAAGACTAAAGGAAAATGGATCAAGAAGTGAGGAAGATCTTAGGATGTAGGTGACAAGGAAAATGTGGCACCTCATAAGAAGTTCAATGCAATTGAGAGAAGACATGGGTCTTAGCTTGAGGAGCAACAAAATAAAGTCGATGACAAAAAACCATTGAGGTGTTAGACTTGTGGTGGAGGCCATCATAGGAGGGATTTTTTATCACAACAGGGTCACATGCCACATATTTATAGTTCTAGGGAGGCGCAGACAGTTGGGGATGTAGGCTAGATCATACCCCAGATATATGTAGCACTTTATAACAAGTAGGAAAACCACCACACATCTATAATCAAGATGGAAGGTAAGTTGTGTGATTAACTTGTTTCCATTTTTATTGATACAAGATAAAATTATAGTTATTTTAGTGTTGACCTAGTGAATAAGTGTTGTTTGAATAAAGAAATGCATGCAGAGTCTTGGTTGGTGCACTTGGCTACACAGACCAAGAGAAGAGTTCACCATTGGGTGAAATATTATGCATTTGAGCTTAATGGCATGCCTAAAACAACACACCTAAATGTGCTTCCTTTGAGTGCATATTATTGACAAATGGAAACAAGAAACTCTAGTTTAATTTGTCCTGGAATTAAACTGTGAATTAAATTCGAATTCTATTCTCATATCAACTTAAAATAGTTAACTTAAGTTTACTAAACTTACTTAACTTAGGAAATTTAAGTTGGAAGTATTTCTCATGTGTATGTTATCCCTACTTTGTAGGAGTCCAGTATGAGTAAATTGTGAGTTTACAATGTTGGAATTATGATACAAGTATTGTCCTTGATGGCAACTCTACAGGTCAACTCAGTTTTGATAAGAGGCTAACATGAATATTCATAGAAAATAGGACAGTGGTATAGAGGATCAGGAAGATGGAACTAAGGTCTATTGATCAAAATAAATAAGTTGAAGGAAGAATATGTTGTAAGAGTAGTTTAATAGATACATGCAGGTTCACTTAGTCCAAGCAGCATATACATGCAGGTATGCAAAACAAAAATAGTGTATAACATACACATGCACTCCCACAGAAGGTAAAGCGCATACATGTTGAAAACCATGGTTTTGGTCCGAGGTATTTGGTCCAAGGTATATTTGGACCATGATATTGACCTTAGGTATTTAGTCCGAGGTATTCGGTCCGTGGTATTTGATCCAAGGTATTGATCCTAAGTGGATTCGGTCAATGGTATTGAGAAAGGCCAAAAACTATATAAAGAAGAGAGGATCATAAGGCCAGGTGTGTAAGTGAATAAGATTCTAAGGAATACTTCTATTTGAAGTATATTTTATGTTGCAAGGTTATGTTTGGGACTAGATCTGAAATATTTATGTGCACCTTGACTTCAATATTGGATCAGAATCATGAGACCTGAAATGACTTATTCTTGAATGATCTAATAATGATCATGTTTTGGGTTTGTCTAAAGTCTGGAATTGCAGCAAAGTTCTAAGTCAATATTTGTAGATCTGTATGCAGGTTCATCTTGGCAAAAGAGCGTATACATGCAGGTTCTATTCTTCCAAGTAGCATATACAAAATAAAGGATTGATGTTCAGAGATGACTGATCTATCAAATTAGTATTGCTGATTTATTACTGCTGCTATTTTACTATTGTCTGTTAATGAAGTCTTCTTCGATCTGAATGTAAATCTGAATTCATAAGGAGGTTGATATTTGATTGATTGTATAAGTGAGAAGAAGTGTTTTCTGTTGCTTGTCTGTGTAAAGTTTTGTAAGTTGACAGTAGATAATCAGTACATTATTGGTTGTTACAGTTTGTGATTAAGAGATTTTATGATTCAGAATCTTTAGAGGTATACACAAGTTGGGCTGAAGGAAGTAGCATATACACACAGGTTGTCTTCATTGAAGTAGTGTATACAGTCTGACAGATGAATTTTTTAGGTTTTAGTTGGTTCTGAATGTTGATATAGGTTATGGGTTCAACACGGTGTTTTGATGACAGTGATCTGATTATTTCAGATTAACTGCATGTTGGTTGATAAAGTTTGAGTTTCTAAATTTCTGATGGGTTATTGATTAGTCAAGGTCTTCATATTTCTTGATATGTGCCAAGAGCATCCGATTTAAAAATTCATGAAACATGGTCCCTGGTGGAAGAGTGGAGTTTTCTATAGGCTAGCACCTACTAGTAAACATATTGACTAGTACACGAGCTAGGGGGTTGTAGCTCCCTTCCAGTAGACGCTGGAGAATGAGAGAAGGTTGTAACCTTCTGCAGGTAGAAGCCTGAGTACTAGTATGAGTCTGCACCAGTACAAGATTGTAAACATATTTTCTTATTATAAAAAGAAGACAGAGACGACAGCAGCAAATGGTTTTCACCCACATTGGGTTTCCACCATAAATCTTGGTCTTCATGTGTGTTGCTTCTGTGTGATGATTTATTATGCTTTTACTGCATTTTCTAATAAGTTACCGATGTACTGGTTTAAGATCAACATATGATAAAGTGTCTAAATCGCAAGTTCTCTGGATATACATTGGTTTCTCTAATCACAGTTGCATGTACACGCTAGTTCACTTCACTGAAGTAGTGTATATAAATATGTGTGGGAAATAAAATTATTTATCAGATAATATTGATTCACCCCCCTCTTAGTATTATATCCAAAAATTGGTATCAGAGCAGGTCCTTCAGAAGAAGCTTTATCGCTTGAAGGAAGATCCATCAAGATGAATAATCATGAAAGCATAGGATCCATCAAACCACCAATCTTCGATGGGAGCAACTTTGTTTATTTGAAAAGAAGAACCAAAACCTATCTACAATCTCTTGGCACAGGTGTCTGGAAAATTGTGGAAGGAGGATGCAATTTTCCAACAGCAATTCCTACAGACACGACAGGTAAAAAGCAATATGAAGCCAATGCCAAAGATGTCAATACTTTATTTGGAAGTTTGTCACAATTAGAGTTTTTCAAAGTCATGCAGCTCAAATTAGCCAAAGAGATTTGGGACAAAATCATTCAGAGCTATGAAGGAGACTCTTAGGTAAAACGTGCTAAGCTTCAAACTCTCGGAATTCAGTATGAAACTCTTAAGATGCATAGTGATGAGAGCATAGCCAATTACTTCTTACGTATAGATGAGGTTGTTAATTGTATGAATAATCTGGGTGAAGAAATAAAGGAAGTTACCTTAGTTGAGAAAATTTTGAGATCCTTGTCTGCTAAATTTGAATCAAAAGTGTTTTCCATAGAAGAAAAATAGGATATGTAGAATATCACTATGACATAGATTCACAGAATCCTAACTGCATTTGAGATGAGAAAAGGAGGTCCATCAGATATAAGAGAAGCCGCATTTAAAGCTTCAGCAAAAGGAAAAGAAAAGGAAGAACACAATGAATTAGGACACATTTCAGAAGAAGAAGATGAGGTAAATTTGGTCAAGAAGATTCAAATGGGTTCTGGAAGGTTTAGAGGTAATCTACCTTTCAAATGCTTTGCTTGTGGTAGTGTCGGTCATTATGCTACTAGATGTCCTCATAAATATAAATATGAAAAAGGAAAGGAATATGAAAAACGGAATAGGAAACAAGTTGTGAATAGAAGGAGTTACTATACTCATGAAGATAGTGATGGTTTATCTAATAGTGATGAAGATGAAACTGGTCAAGATTACAGACTTCTCATGGCTTATGATAGCAATGATTTTTGGGATAGTTTAGAAGAGGATAGTGATGGTTTATATAATAGTGATGATTATAGACTTCTCATGGATTATGACAATGATGATTTTTGGGATGCTTTAGAAAAGGAAAACTTTCATGAAGAAATCTCTAAACTCAAAATCTGTTTAGAAGAAAAGAATATGATCATAGATACCTTGACATACTAACTTGCTGAAAAAGAAAAACACAATGAAAAACTAGAATGTGAAATTGTGGGTCTAAGAAAAGATCTTGAGAAAACAAAATCTCTCAATCTTAGATTGATAAAGGATCAGAAACTTTAAATGAAATTACCAAAGTTCAACGTTCTCCTCTGATAAAGACAAGTCTTGGATATACTGAAGAAGCATCTCAATCACAGAAGCCATCAACCTTCACCAAAAGTTATCTTGATACAGCAAAGACTAGTGAACAGTATGACAATCGTCAGCAAAGGCATAAAGCTGATTACCAGGTAAATCATATTCAATTTGCTCCAAGGATGAATATCAATTGAAGCCACAACCAACCTCAATAAAATCATACTCAATTTGCTCCAAAGATGAATATCAATAGAAACTACAATCAACAGGTAAATAGATTCGATAGTCGCAGAAACTTCTTTAATGGGAAATGTTTTTCATGTCATATTTTTGGGCATAAATCTTCTCAATGCGTTGCCTACAAAACGATCATGACTAGAGAAGCACGAAATCAAAGGAATGTAACAGGGATCAAGAGAATTTCCTATAATAACTTTTCTCGTCTTGAAAATGAAATAGAATGCTCAATTTGTAACAACTTTGGTCATGAAGAATCTGAATGCAAGAGCAAATTTTTGTAAACGCCCCAAAAGGAGAAAACACCATTAAATTCCAAAATATGGAGAAGGAAAGAATCTCAAATAGAAAGATGTGGTATAGCCTTGTATGTAGAAGGACAAGAAAACCAGTGGTACATTGACAGTGGATGCTCCAAACATATGACAGGTCAAAGAGAAACTTCACACATATAATGCCTTAGAAAAGGAAAAGAATGCTTCATTTGGAAATCACACTCTAGCTGTCATAAAAGGTAAAGGTTATGTTTTCTTAAAAGAAAAGGTTAAAGTTGGAAATGTTATGTATGTAGATGGTTTAAAGCGTAACCTGTTCAGTGTCAGTCAAATGTGTGATTAAGGAAATGAAGTGGTGTTTCGATCAAACGGATGTGTTTCTCGTGAGCTTGATACGTGAGAGACCGTGATCAAAGATACAATAACTCCAAACAACTTATACATACTCAAAGGAGGAAAACAACAATTCTATCTACGCAAAACAGATGAAAATTGGTTGTGGCATAGAAGATTGGGACATCTAAGATTTTCTCAAATAAGAAAAACATGCAGGCTCAAGGCAGTTCGTGATCTTCAAAATATCAGTATCCCAGAAAATACCATATGCAAACCATGTCAAATCGGTAAGCAAACTAGAGTTCACTTCATTGAAAAGGAAGGGTTAGCAAGTAAGCCTCTTGAACTTATCCACACTGATTTATGTGGACCAACAAGGAAAAAGTCACCTTGTGGAGAAGAATACTTTATTTTTTTTATTGATGATTTTTCTAGAATGTGTTGGATAGCTCTTCTAAAGCATAAATATGAAGCATTTGAAAATTTTTAAGCCTTCAAAGCATTGGTTGAAAACGAATCAGATCGAAAAATCAAATGTCTCAAATCTGATCGAGGGGGAGATTCATATTAGATGAATTCTTTGATTTTTGTGAGCAACATGGAATAAAAAGGGAATTCTCCACCTCAATAACTCCTCAACAAAATGGTGTGGTAGAAAGGATGAACAAAAAAGTTCAACAAATGGCTCGAGCTATGCTAGATGAATCTGGAACTCCTGCAACCTTTTGGGCTGAAGCTGCATTCACTATCATGACTATTCTCAACAAAGAAAACATTTGGGTAAATAGCACTCAAACTCCACATGAACTTTGGTATGGTAAGACTCCTATTATAAATACTTTAAATTTTTTGGAAGCAAATGTTTCATCAAAAGGACTGATGAAAAACTTGGTAAGTTTGAACCGAGAGCAAATGAAGGAATTCTTCTTAGTTATTCTTCCAGAAGTAAAGGATATAAATGTTATATAAAAGACTTGGGAAATTTTTTGAAAGCATTGATTTTGTAGTTGATGAAGCATGAAAAAATCCAAAACAGATAAAATCAACAGAATATTATGACAATGAGGAAGATGGGGATTACTTTCCCACATCAAATCAAAATTATATTGAAGAAGAAACCAATGAAGCACCAGAAGAAGATATAATGGTAGAAGAAAAGACTTCGTCCAGGTATGTTCAGAAAAGTCATCCAGAAAGTCAAATTTTAGGAGAAAAGGAGGCTGGTGTACAAACAAGATGAACTATTACAGGGACCTCAATCTATCTAGCATTACTATCCTCCACCGAACCTCAAAATGTAAATGAAGAATGAAAATGTGAATGTTGGGTCAAGGCCATGGATGAAGAACTTGAGCAAATTCAAAAGAATATTCAAGAACAAGCTGAATGAAAATGGAGAATCATTAGAAACAAGTCCAGGCTTGTTTGTAAAGGGTATGCTCCATAAGAAGGTATAGATTTTGAAGAAACTTGTGCACCTGTTGCTAGACTTGAAGCCATAAGAATGTTTCTTGTTCTTTCCAGTTTTCAGAAATTCAAAGTATACCAAAAGGATGTAAAATCAGCCTTCCTTAATGGATATTTAGAAGAAGAAGTTTATATTGAACAACCAGAAGGATTCATTCTTGGAAATGATGCAAAACTTGTATGTAGACTCAAAAAGGCTCTCAATGGTCTGAAATGGGCTCCAAGGGCTTGCTATTACCACCTTGACAAATATCTACACCAATAAGCTCTTACAAAAGTTTCTGCAGATAGAAATTTATACACAAAGATTGAAAATGATAGATTGCTAATTATTATTGTTTATGTTGATGATATCGTTTTTGGTAGCAATGAAGAATCCATGAGTCAGAATTTTTCTTCAGTAATGTAGCAAGAATTTGAAATGTCCTTGCTTGGTGAACTTACCTATTTTCTTGGTCTACAAGTTCAGCAAACTAAAGATGGTATTTTTCTTTCACAAACCAAATATCTCATGCAGATCTTGAAAAAGTACGGAATGAAAGATTCCAAACCTGTATGTACTCCAATGGTAACAGGATGCAGTCTCAGCTCAAATGATGAATCAATAGCAGTACATCAACCAACTTACAAATCCATGATTGGCAATCTACTTTATCTAATAGGTACCTGGCCTGACATCATGCATGCAATATGAATATTTGGAAGATTCCAAGAAAATCCAAAGGAATCACACCTTTAGGCAATCAAAAGGATTTTCAAATATCTTCAAGGAACTCAGGACTTTGGACTATGGTATCTTAAAGATGCAGACCTTACTCTACATGCAAAAACAGATGCAAATTGGGCAGGAAGTGTTGATGATAGAAAAAGCACTAGTGGTGGTGCATTCTATATGGGTTCCAGGTTAGTGTCTTGGTTCAGCAAGAAGCAAAGTTCAATTGCTTTGTATGTGGCTATTGCATCTTGCTGCACATAACTAATTTGTATTATTCAAACTTTGCAAGACATTCAGATCACATATACTCCACTCATCTCCATTCTATGTGATAATACAAGTGCCATCGGTATTTAAAAGAATCTAGTCATGCACTCCAAGACCAAGCACATACCCATCAAGTACCATTTTCTATGAGAACAAGTGCTTGAACAAAAGGTCAAATTTGAATATGTTCCCTCCAAAGAACATGTTGTTGATATATTCACTAAACCACTGCCCAGAGAAACATTTGAATATCTCCGACAAAAGCTGGGAGTAGTTGCTGCATCATTCTGCTATTAAATCCAATTTTCCAGAGGAAGGTTATTATACGCGGGTTTCATGAAGTATAGTCACGTATACACGTGGGTTTCTGTGGCTGAAGAAGTGTATATGTTTTTCCGACAGGAAAAATAGTGGGTCAGACTCTGATATGGGTGCTTTGCCTGATGTTGATGATTAAAGTCTGACGATATGCTTTGTTCATTAATTTTTATCTGACTGACAAAGATGTCTTAATTAATGACTTGTTAACAATGCACAAGTAGCACAGGTTCAAGGGGAGCATTAGCCTTCACATGCATTTTGCATTATTGGCATTATGGTCACTGAGTCCAGCTATGGCTTTAGATATTTATACCATTTGCTGCTTAAAGTCATATGACTTCTCATACATTTGAATGAGTCCTATTGGACAAATGATGTAATTTGTATCCCCACTTTGCATGGGATGGATGATGTAATAATTGTTGTATTTCTGTCTTGTATAAACTTTGGTATATCCCCACTTGGTTGTGCGGATGAGTCAAATATGGTGTATCCCCACTTGGTTGGGTGATTGATGTATGTATGAGTTCGTGGTCGTAGGGAGGTCATACTCACTTTGTTGAGTTATAGTGTCATGTTATTATATTGAATCATCTCTTTGCAGACTCGACATGTACTCAGGGGGAGTATGGATAGAATAATGCAAAGGAGGAGAGTAGAGTGGTCCGCCCTTTTCCCTTGATGTAAAAGGGGGAGAGTATTTTGGTATTTTGGTGTTGTATGGTATCTCTAACAGTCTTCACAGCTTGCAGTAGTCAACACCATCATGGTTGCCATCAAGTCCAAAGGGGGAGATTGTTGGCATTATGGTACAAGTATTGTCCTTGATGGAAACTCTATAGGTCAACTCAGTTTTGATAAGAGGCTAATAGGAATATTCAGAGGCAATAGGACCATGGTACAGAGGATATGGAAGATTGAACTAAGGTCTATTGATCATAATAAAGAAGTTGAAGGAAGAAGATGATGTAAGAGCAGTTTAAGAGATACACGCAGGTTCACTTAGTCCAAGCAATGTATACACGCAGGTATGGAGAACAGAAATAGTGTATAATGTACACACGTACTCCCACAGAAGGAAAAGTGTGTACATGTTGAAAAACATGGTTATGGTCCGAGGTATTAGGTCCAAGGTATCTTTGGACCATGATATTGACCCTAGGTATTTAGTCCGAGGTATTTGATCCAAGGTATTGGTCCTAAGTGGATTCGGTCCATGGTATTGAGAAAGGCCAAAAACTATATAAAGAAGAGATGATCATAAGGCCAGGTGTGTAAGTGAATAAGATTATAAGGAATACTTCTATCTGAAGTATATTTTATGTTGCAGGGTTATGTTTGGGACTAGATCTGAAATATTTATGTGCACCTTGATTTCAATATTGGATCATGATCATGAGACCTGAAATGACTTATTCTTGAATGATCTGATATTGATTGAGGCTAGATATGATGTTTTTCATCTATTTTATTCGTTATCTATCATGATATGGGTTTTTCTGAAGTCTAGAATTGTAGCAAAGTTCTAAGTCAATATTTTCAAATATGTACGTAGGTTCGTCTCGGCAAAAGAGCGTATACACGCAGTTTCTGTTTTTTCAAGTAGCGTATACAAAAGGAAGGATTGATGTTCAAAAATGATTGATCTATCAGGTCAGTATTGCTGATTTATTGCTGCTGCTATTTTACTGTTGTTTGTCAATGAAGTCTTCTTAGATCTGAATGCAAATCTAAATGCATAAGGAGGTTGATATTTGATTGATTGTATAAGTGAGAAGAAGTGTTTTCTGTTTCTTGTCTGCGTAAGGTTCTGTAAGTTGACAGTAGATGATCAATATACTACTGATTGGTACAGTTTGTGATTCAAATATTTTATGATTCAAAATCTTTAGAGGTATACGCAGGTTGGGCTGAAGGAAGTAGCGTATACACAATGGTTGTCTATATATAGTCTGACACATGAATTTTTGAGGTTTTAGTTGGTTCTGAATGTTGATATAGGTTTCTGGGTTCAACACAGTGTTCTGATGACAGTGATCTGATTGTTTCAGATTAACTGCATGTTTGTTGATAAAGTTTGAGTTTCTAAATTTCTAATGGGTTAGTGATGAGTCAAGGTCTTCATATGTCTTGATATGTGCCAGGAGCATCGAGTCTGAAAATTCATAAAACGTGGTCCCTGGTGGAAGAGTGGAGTTTTCTGTAGGATGGCACCTACTAGTAAACATATTGGCTAGTACAAGATTGTAAACCGATTTTCTTACTATTAAAAGAAGACAGAGATGACAGTAGTAGGTGGTTTTCACCCACATTAGGTTTTCACCTTAAATCTTGGTGTTCATGTGTGTTTCTTATTTGTGATGCTTTATTCTGCTTTTACTACACTATCTAATAAGTTACTGATGTATTGGTTTTGTTAACACCCAGGTTGTTCCCTATGACTCCCAAGGGAATATGGCCGGGGTAACCACTAACCAAACTTTGGATTACAGCTTCTAGCCCAGCTGTAATCAGAGAGGGCTCTCACTTTAAGGTTTGTCTATGTTCTGTGGAGATATTAGGCTAGTTATGAAGTAAAGGTTTTTGGTTTATGTTTGGTTGGAAGGATGTATTTATGTACTTAAAGTGGAGATCTGCAGATAACGTTAGTCCATTGGGCAATGGAGTCTGTGGCTACTGGTTTCTTGAAGTCTTGAGTTTGAGCAGCTGGAGTTACAGGGCCATTTAGATACTTCATGAAACAAACTTGAATTTATGATGGTGGAATGTAAACAACCAGTGAAAAGCAATTAAAAATTTTCCACTAAGCTGGGGTGTGAGAAAGAGATATATTCCTCAGGAGCAAAACTTGAATTCCTGAAACAATAATCACTGTGAAAGATATAGTGTGAAAGGGTAGCATTTAAGAATTACACCTTTATTACTATAACTGAAGAAAAACATTCAGAATAGCTTAGATTGAGTTCAGGGTAATCTGTGATTAAATCCTGGAACTATTATTTTTCCTTGCTATTAACTGTAAGACACAGGAAACATGAAAGAGATGTGAAAGATAACAAAATACATAACAAAGAGTTATAAGAGAAACTTATTGTGCCATGAAATACGCAGGAATCCTGTAACTTCCAGCTATACACCACAAAACATCAAACAACACAAAGCTTTTGGAAATTCCATCATCTTTTGTATTACTTCTCTGAGAGTTACAGTAAAAGAACAATAGAATAGATATGAACAATATCCGACATCCGACGTCCAACCCCTGCAAACTTATGCAAGGGGAATATATAGAAGTGTTTCATACAAAATATCTCAGGCATTGAGTCATTTGAGAAATAAAATATCTTCATTAACTCGTTCAGAAATAGTAGATAAGAAGTTATTACAGCCTTTAATACAACATAAATGCTCTTTACTCCTGTCAGAAGATTTCGACCTTTGGAGCTCACTGAGTCGGTTGAATGCTTTGTTATAACTGCTGAGTGACGTGTTTGTGCAGCTCTGTCCTTCTGTAGCTTTTTGGCCCTGTCACCTGTGACTACCAGTGCTGCTATGGTGGCCGAATAGTTGTGCTGAGTTGGCTGAGCCTCTTTCTGCATACCTGCTGATATATCCTTATTTTCATGTGTATGAAAATTTAAATATTTCAAAAAAGAAAAACATAATTACTGGATTTGGTTTAGTAGTAATTGTATTAAATTATTGCAGACTTCCTGTGTAGGCAATTGATGCCTCAAAATTGACCCCATGGTCTCATCTGCCTCTGTATACTTGTAAAAATTGGGAGGCTCATCAAACAAGTGAGTAATTTCATTCATAATGAAGAATAAGCTCTCCACCCTGTTGAAAAGGGTCCGTCCTGATGCTGGCCCTGTTTCTGCTGATGTGCTGGCCTTTTCTGCAATCTGATTAGCAGCAAATGTGTTGACCCTCTTGGCATATTTTTCATGTGAAAGTAGCCTTCCCGAGGGCTCCATCAAGCTAGGAAGGCCTCTGTTTTGCAATGCCATGAACTTGTCCTGGAATTTATTGATGTCTGCCTGCATATCCTGGCTTCTTCTTTCTAAGGTCTGTACCAGGTTCCTTAGTGTCAGGACCCTTTTGACCATTGAAATGGTCTCACTCCTGTTGGCAATTCCCATTTTGATCAGCTGAGAGCTTGTCCTATAGTTAAGCACATTTATCATTCTGGTGGCAACCTTAGGCATGCTGCCTAGAGATGCCCTTGCCCTTTGGATTTCCCTGTGTGCTTTTCCAATGAGCCCCATATGCTCATGAATGGCCTAATTGTATTCCCACTGGTCTGTGATGGACTGGCCAATATTGGCCCATAGGATTCTTTTGAGCTCAGCTGTTACTTTGTCCAGTGTGAGCTCCTTTTCTAGCTCATTTATTCTCTTTTTGAGAGCTTTTAC
This sequence comes from Pinus taeda, assembly GCA_000404065.3. Taxonomy (NCBI): domain Eukaryota; kingdom Viridiplantae; phylum Streptophyta; class Pinopsida; order Pinales; family Pinaceae; genus Pinus; species Pinus taeda. The sequence goes on from APFE030133647.1 coordinate 158,638, forward strand.
CTCTCTTTCTCTTTCTGCTACATTTTGCTTGGATTTATCATATTTTTCATTGATCTTGGCCAGAGTTTATTTGGCTTGATTCAGCTCTGACATTTGGGCCTCCAAGACTTGAATTTCATTTCTCAGCTTCTGCATATCAAGGATTTCAGCCTGCTCTGTTGTTGGTGCTGAGATGGAGGGTGTTGCTTGCTGTGTCTGCTGACTGGGAGGGGCAGTGGTTTGAGGAGCTTCCTCCAGATTAATTGTTTATGGGGGAGGTTGTGAAGTTTGTCCTACCTCTTTTTGCTGTAATGTTGCCTGAAGTGCAGCCTCTGATTCCTCCAGCTTCTCTTGTGTCTGGATGAGCTGTTTGTATAGTGTTACTAGCATAGCTGCTGCATCCTTGTATTGTCTTAGCTAGGCAACCTCTTCAGTTTGGGGATGAAGAGTTACTGGGATTTTGATCATCTTCTTTAATGCTGCCATATCAGCATCCCTTAGTTTCAACAGCTCCTGCACTGCTTTGACATCCTTAGGATCATGCCAAGCTCTATTATGATGTCCTCCAAAGCTTTGATCCTGTTGTCCTTTGCTTGAGAGGATGCCCTTTCCAACTCAAGTTGTGCAGTGGTATTATTTAGGCTATTTTGTAGCCTGTAGTTCACCAACGTCTTTTCTGCCAAGGAGGCATACACCATCTCACCTGTTTGTTTGTGTAATTCGATCTAATCCATTGGGTGGATGTCCTTGGCCAGGACCTCAAGGTTGGTCCTGATATAATCTGCAGCTGACTGTGGTTGCTGCACGGCTGGTGTGAAATGGCTCATTATCATTTTGCCCTCATGTGCATCATAGGCAGACATGAGTCTTTGCTGGTTAGTGGGAGCCATTTTCAATAAATGATTATACAATTGTAGCCTTATGGGTTCATTTCTCCTTTTGATATCCTTGAATTGCTGCTTGATGCTTTTTTCACCTTCCCTCTGTTGGCTTGAGGAGCTAACTTCTCCTCCTGCTGCCCTCTCTTGTTCCTGCTGGAAGGAACTTGCTGAGGCCTCCATGCTGGGTAGGCCTATACCCGAAGTTTTCCCTATTGGAATTTCTTCTTCTGAAAAAGGGTTTAACCTTTGCCTCTTCTCCCCTTGAGTTGTTGAGGTAGTAAGGGGAGTCTCTCTGTCCCTTTTCCTGCTTATGTCCTCTCTTTGTGGGGTTTGGAGGATTGAAGAATCAATTCTTGATTCTTGCCTAGGAGGCGCCATTTGTGTTGTCTGCTGCTCTGTGACCATTGGGGCCTCTGCTGTTTGTTCTCCTTGCCCTGGCTGCTCCTTTCCGGCTGATGTCCCTGTTGTTGTTGCTAAACCTGTGCTTGTTGTACCTGTTGCTCCATCTCTTTTTCCTTGCCTTTGCTGGGAGCTTGATTTGTAGTTTTCACTGCCTCCTGATGTGCTGTGGAGGATGAGGCAGCTGCTCCTGCTTGAGGCTTTGGCAGAGAGAATACCTGTGAAGGAAGTTCCAGGTCAGCCATTTTAAGCAGATTTCTTCTTGCTCTCTCATTCAGTTCTTCTTGTGTAATAGGTTCCTCTAGTGTGCCTCTTTTCCATTTTGGTTGATTTGCATATTGTTCAATGTGAGGAAAACTTACATGGTCATAACTAGAAAGCCTATATTTGACCCTTCTTAATGATATGGAGTGATTGGGGTCATAAGGTTTCCAGAGCTTTAGGCCAAGGCCTTCTAGCTTTCTATCAGCTTCTTTCCAGCCTTCCTCCCTTTTGTTCAACACAAGGTAGCCCAATTGGTTTTTCACTTTCAGCTGTGCCTTCTTGCCGTTGCCTGAGAAGTGTATCATATCAACATTCCCAAATTGACTGAAGTATTCAAGGGCAAATAGTCTCATGGGCACATACTTGGGCAGTCTGTATGGAGGTAACTCACAACCATATATTCTAATAACGGTGTAGTTTTGGTAAAAATACCAATCCCTAATGCTGTATACTTTGGACAACTGAAGGATTCTCTGCATCTCATCTGTTAGTCTTGGAGGAGGTGAGCTCATGAACAGAGACATGGCTGGGTGGATGAAAAGGTCTATAAACTCATAGTAGGTGTATGGAGAATAGGCTCTGCAGTGAAAAACTGAGGTCCAATACACTACCGACCTTGGATTTCCTTGTGCATCCACTCTTTTTGTAACAAAGGAAAATTTCTCATGCTAATAGTATATAATTAAGTGGTAGATGTAGGAGGTGTATCTGAACACCTTTTCTCTTGATAGGTTCATAAACTGCTCATGCATTTTTTTTGATATGTAGGTGGCATAGTCATAGCAGATTGGAGCTTTGCCAGGGGAAAACATGAGCATCATTACCAGTACAATTTCATCAATATACTCAACTGATTTATAACCCAGGATGGGACTAATCATATCTGCAAGGTCTCTGCCCAATGGGTTGAGGTAACCAACAAAAATAGGAGGGTATTGCACAGTATCAGAGTTAATAAAAAGTTGGTTCGGCTTTGTGATCTGGGCATCTGTTAACATTTTAGCTCCTTGGTTTATCAGATCAAACAAAGACAAGGGGACCAATTTCTTCTCAGTCTTGAATTGCAGCATCTCTCTGATGGCCTCAGGGGTGATTTAGAACACAACTGAGCCTGAAGGGTCAAGCAGAGCTCTCTGAGTGAGATCATAACATACAGCACATAGGTGAACTAGGTCAGGGAATTGGTTGACCTGAGGAAGCTTGAAGATTGGGAGGAAGGAATCCCAAATGCCCAATATATCTGTTCCAACTACATGTTTGGCCTTTAATTCATTTAGCAGGTGGAGGTGGAACCTGCTATGTGTTAGGGAGTCCTCTGAGATTTGATAATCCAAGTATGCTAAAGGCTACCACTCCAATTCTCTCAGAGGGGCATTCAAAGGGGCAATATTGAGGGCCACAGGTGCTACTGGAGTCTCCATGGTTACTTAAGAACTCTGTTTTGTATGCAAATTAGTGTTACTAGTGCTGAGTAACAGAGAAGAGTATTGCTTGGAAGAAGAGGTGAATTGAGAAACATAGGACGATAGGGTACACCGCAGCAATTGAAATACTGCACACAACAGTGAATGGGAGAGAAAATACTTGTTTTCAGCGAGTTCCTTTACAGTATTTAGGTGTAGGTTCGGTTTCCCTTTTCACGACTGCGCGAACAGAATGCAGGTTATGTGAAAACTTGTTTGAACAAGGCTTAGCTAGTGAATTTCGAACTTCCAACTTCAAATGGGAACTGGGCGGAAGGGATTTGCTGGTGAATTATGTGTTTCTTAGTGTTTTTAAGTGAATTTCAGCTTACTGCAGATAAAACCAGGTGCAGAGAGGATTAACAACGATAAATACTTGGTGTACTGACAGTCCGGGTCACAAGTGTAGGTGGGTAGGCGCGCTGAAGGTCTCCAGGTCGAAATTGAGCAGGTTGGTGCAAATTTGGATGTAAAATGCATGCAGAAGGCGCAACAACATTTTTTGCAAAAAGTGCAAAAAACGCGAAAAATTGGCAAAAATATGGATTTTTGGGACATTCGCGCCTTTTTCAGATGACATCAGCATGACGTCATCGGGTGGGTCAGGGTCGGATGACGTCAGCATGACGTCATCAGGTGACGTGGCGGCTTATGA
>APFE030133647.1:232465-252465 GCA_000404065.3 Pinus taeda
TGTCATGTTGATGATCCTATTCATTTCGAAGATGCTATTAAAAATAAGAAATGGATAGAAGCTATGGATGAGGAGATGAATGCCATAGAGAGAAACAAAACATGGGATTTGGTTGAGCTACCAAAAGGTAAAGAAGTTATTGGAGTGAAATGGGTTTACAAGACCAAAAGCAATGCTGAAGGCAAGATAGAAAGGCACAAGGCAAGGCTGGTTGTCAAAGGGTACAAGCAGCAGTATGGGAGAGATTATGAGGAGACTTTTGCACCGGTTGCAAGAATGAAACCGTGAGCGCAGTGCTGTCCATAGCAGCACAAAACAAATGGAAAGTTTACCAAATGGACGTGAAGTCAGCATTCCTAAATGGAGTGTTAAATGAGGAGGTCTATATTGAGCCTCTAGGCTATGAGAAGAAAGGTGAAGAGCACAAAGTGTGCAAATTGAAGAAAGCTCTTTATGGGCTGAAGCAAGCGCCAAGAGCATGGTACAGCAGAATAGATTCATATCTATTAGATAATGAATTCGACAAGTGTGAAGGAGAACCCACCGTCTACATCAAAGAAAAAGATGGTAAAATTTTAATTGTTGTCTTATATGTTGATGATGTTATTTATATAGGTAATGATGATCAGTCCATTAAGAATTTTAAATCAGTCATGAAAGAGGAATTTGAAATGACTGACATGGGTTTCTTGAAATACTTCTTAGTCATAGAAGTAGATCAAAATGAAAAAGGAATTTTTATCTCATAGGCAAGATATGTAAATCAAGTATTGAACAGATTTAACATGCAAGAATGTAAGGCAACGATCACTCCCACAGTAATGGGATTAAAACTCAGCAAAGAGGACAGCAGCAAGGATTTTGATCTTACTTTGTACAAGAGTATTGTAGGAAGCCTTATGTATTTAACAGCAACTAGGCCTGACATTTTGTATGCTATTAGTTTAATTTCCAGATTCATGGAGAGGCCAAAGGAGGCACATTGGCAGGCAGCAAAAAGAATTTTGAGGTATGTCAAAGGTACCAAAATGTTTGGAATTTTATATAATGTCTTAGAACATTCAAATTTGGTTGGATACACTGATAGTGATTGGGCTGGAAGTGTTGATGATCGGAAAAGCACTTCCGGTTATGTTTTTCATATGGGTTCAGGAGCCATTTCATGGGCTTCTAAAAAGCAGTCCATTGTAGCATTGTCTACAGCAGAGGCTGAATATGTGGCAGCTACAGCAGCAGCATGTCAAGCAGTTTGGATGAGAAGGATGTTGAGGAGCTTAGGCCAAGAGCAGGGAAAAGCAACAGTGATTTTTTGTGACAATAGCTCAGCTATTGCATTATCAAAGAATTCAGTGTTTCATAAGAGAACGAAACAAATTGACACAAGGTTTCATTACATCAGGGAATTGGTGAGCAATGGGGAAATTGTCCTAGAACATTGGAAGACTCAAGAACAGGTTGCAGACATCTTGACAAAGCCACTGGATCAGAAAAGCTTTGAATTTTTGAGGAAGTGTCTAGGTATGACCGAATGCCCAGCAGTTGAAATTAAAGGGGAGTGTTAAATTTATAATTTCAACCGCGCGGGAAACCACCCAGCAATACCATAAACCACCCTCAACCATTTCGCACCGCTTTTGGCAAAAAGTGGTTTATGTCTGAGGGCCTCCGAACACCCCTATCAGCTGCCACGCGTCCGGTGTACGGACTCAAAACCACCCACTCCCCGGACGCTAAAGTTTGTTTGTTTTGTGTGAGGTTGGTGAGCGAATTGCGTCCGATCAGGTCAACGGACAAGGATTTCATTCAACCTGCCCGAACGTTATTTTTACTTTTACCACACGTTTTATTTAATGTATTTAATGAATGTGCCATTAACTTAGGTAAAAGACTTTATGTTTTCATACGACATGTATGGGCACGAATTTAAATATAGGTATGGGTAAGTCAATCTATCATTAATTTTTTTTTTGGTTTTGGTATACATTTTGTGTTAGTCTTCATTTGAACATGTATTGTAATTGCACACGGGAGAAGTAGGCTCGCAGCAGCGAAAAAAACAGGGGAAACACAACAGTGTAAAAGACTCCCCACAGTGAATGCAATTGGATTTCTTCTTACAGGTGGATATAGTTGTTTGTTGAAACAAATGGGATGGCAATGTTTTTTTATTTTGAATATGAAAGGTGAAATCCCGAGCATTTCTAATGTAATGAAAAATTTCACACAGTGGTGAATGTGAATTTTATTTTACAGCAGTAAACTTATGTAAGAATTTTTATTCTTACACCAGTAAATGTAAAAGCTATTTTACAGCAGTAAATGTGAAAAGAAGATTTTACACAGTGGTGTAAAAATCATTTGTAACAGAGGCAGAGTAATTTTGGTTTTGGTGAATCCCTCTCAGCATAGAGGATGAATATGTATCAGCATAGAGGATGAATATGTATCAGTGAATTTGTTTTAATGAATAGAAATCTTTTATGGTGGTGAAATACTCTGTTCTCAGTTAATTTCTTTTAAAAGCTTCCTTGTGCAAAAAGATCCTGGAGTAAAGAAAAAAAGAGCATTGCTCTGTATTCAGTTTGTTTATTTGTTTTTTGGTTGATGTTTTAAATAAAATTTTCAAAAATTATAAACACTCATTCATCCATTCCTCTTTCCAAAACGGAAAATAGCATTATTGATTTTGTTATGTTTTATGGACATCTGGTTGGAACACACCCTATTAAATATCAATGTATTTAATTTATTTTAAATATTACGTAATACTCGAATCAAAATTACCTGTGGTTTATTAAGCTAGAATAAAGCAAAATTTCAAAATACTTAAATATTATGTAATACTTGAATCAAAATTACCTCTATCTTATTGTGCTCAGAACATCTTTACGGGAAATCTACGAATTTTATCCATACACGAATTTTTACCAATTCGCTTTACATCATGAATGTTGATGGTTTTCATTTTAAGTCCATAAAAAATAAAACTAAATTTAAGAAAATAATTCATGTTACAAGATTTTTAAATAATTTATTATTAAAAAAAATTGTCAAAATGTGTTTTTTAATTTTTTTATCGAGAGATACTTACGTGTGCAACCAATTGCCAAATGTGAATCCAAAATTATATCAACAATGGCGTTTATAAGGATTTTATTGTTTTTATATAAATCAATAATAAATGTTATTGGTAAACATGGATGTTATTGGAAAAGTTTTCAGTGACATATATTTAAATGTAATATCAATTAAATATTAAAATATCAAACTAGTGTATAAGGCTTTCTTGATTGTGGGACAAGGGACCTATTTTTGCATAGTAGGAATGGGGCCTATAAGTCCATCCAACGCAATTTTGAGGGAAAAAAACTATGTTCTGGGTTGACGGGATGGGCAGGTCTAGTGGATTGTTAGAAGCTAAAACTAAGTACTGGACATGCATGCCTTTGACTTTTGATTGTGTTGTAGTGGCTACAACCATCCTCCAAAATTTTTCCTTAGCATCGTTTTTGAGCTTCCCTACCAACCATTCTTAATAGCATGCCTTGCACCGCCCAGGTACTTATACTCTCAGTTGAGTTTCTTTGGCTTATTAGCTTGTGTTCGCTAACTTGTTTGTCTTCCACCCGCAAGATGACTTCCCATGACTTGGTCTCAAACTGGTTCTTGTGCTGAATTGGAAAATTGCACAGCATTGGAAGGCAACCAACCTTGCTCTCCAAAATTGTGCATTACATCCTGGCAGCCAACACTGCTCCCTAAAATTGCATAGAGTAGGCAGGTTGCCTTCCCCATGAAAATTGTGCAGAGAAGCCCATCACTAGGCTTACTCTCATAATTTGCACAGTTCTGGCTGGCAGCCTCAGCTTCAACCCAGAAATTATGCAGAGCTTGAGTGGTATCCAAAGCCACTCAGCCCAAAAACTGTACAGAAGTCATCCCAAGGCTTGATGTCCATTGCATGTGCTCACAGATTGACCGGTTCCTTGTAGGACTGTGCAATCTTGCCTTGCATGCATGGGTAGTTTTTCCAGAAAAATAAAAAAAGGAAAAAAGAAAAAGGCTTACCTAGATTTTAGGGATTTATTTTTAGCAGTTGGGGGTTACATACAAAAGCCATTTTAGAAACCTCCCGCCAAGTGTCGCTTTTTCCTAGAATCATGGCATGCGTGTCATAAGCCTCAATCTTGCCAAAACTATTTATTCGACGCCTCAGAGCTCATTCCTCATTTCAATCTTAGAGCTCTGGAATTACCTACGCATATACAAACTTTCAGCACACTCATCACAACTCTTTCCAGGTAAATCTTTTTTTCATGTCTTTTGATGTTTTTTTGTCACTTTTCATATTTCGATTTGTTTGAGTGTTGTTTGTTTGGTTTTATTGAATTCTTGTTGTCATTTCAATGCATATTAGCTTGTAGAAGCATTATTCTGAGTTTTGCATTGCATTTCCTTGTTGTTGCATGCATGACACTACATCGTCGTTGCGGTGACTCCTTTCACACACTTCATTGTTTTCCCATATTATTAAATCCTGCACCTAATGATTGCATGCATGTTCATTTACTCATATTTGCACCCATCTTTGCATATGCATTCAGTCCTTACATCTTTTTAGTCACTCGTCGGAAGGTCTAAGCTGCCTGGCCCGAACCTTGCCTTACTTGGCTTGCACTGCCCATTTATGGGATGGAATACCTTGCCTTTCTCCCAGGAATTATGCAAAGCCTACCTCACACTGGCCTCCTACATTGTGCTCTGCACAATTTTGAGAGACAGTGCCTCAATTGGCCCCCAGAATTGCATAGTGAAATTTCCCGGGTTGTAGTGATGCTGACTGAAACTATGCATTCGCAGTTTCAGTCCTCAACAGGCCAAGTTGGACTGTGATCTGCTCAGTTTTAGTAGTTAGTCAACTCACTAGCAGCCTAGACTATGCTCTGTGCAGTTTCAGCAGTCAATCTCCCAACCTTTAGCGAAGAAATTTGCACAATTTTCCAGTTAATCAATTAGGTGTGTTACATGTCAATCATCAAGTTGCTTTTGGTATTCAACTGATATTTTTTTTTCCATGGTTGTTTCTCTAGCTCTAGGTATCATAGGTGTTCATCATTCTCTCAGCAGTACAGGTACAATGGATTTCAAGAGAGGAGGGTCAAAGGACACCATTCAAAGCATAATTGGGGATGTGGTCAAGCAAGTGTCTATGAGCTTTCCCATCTATGAAGATACTAAGTTGTTCATAAACAAGGAGATTAAGATCACATGGTAGGACATCAATGACATCTTTTCAGGCACCTTTGAGGAGAATCTGGAGGACCACAAAGTCTATGTCAACATACACAAGTCTAGCTTGTACCAGGTTACATGCAGGTATCCCGCATTTCCATGCGCGAACATGATCCACTAGATTTTCTCACATATTGATCCAGAGACAATGGTATTGAGCAGTGTTAGTGGAACAAAACTTGCTACCTTTAGGGTAGAGAACTTTCAGGAGCTGTATCACTTGCCACAACCAGTGGAAAAAATGGATGCACTCTTCACCCACCCCAACAGCAGTGCAAACTCAAGAGACATATTGAAGAGTTGGGTGACAGAGTTGTCTAAGTTCAAGATGACACCCAACCAGGTATACAAGGCAAAGACGCTGCAGAAGGCTTATTAGTTCTTGGTCATCTTCGCATTTTGCTTGTATGGCCAAGAGCGTACAAAAACTTCCCGTAGATTTGGGTGATCGTGTTGGATCAACTCGCGAACAAAGAAAGAACCTTTAAATTGGTCCAACATGTTGCCTCTCCAGCTGAAGGTGTAGAATTTTTGTAGAATTTTTTTACAAATCAGTCAACTCTGATACCATGTAGAAATTTCCCACCTGTAGATCAACCTGGTAATGCAATGTACTAAAGAAAAACACTTGATCTACTTCTACAAACAATTTAGTGGAAGCTTAATCAACCATGAGCATCATCAATAAGAACACATATAAATGATAAGAAAGAATCAATCACACATAACACAGAATATATCACTGGGGAAAGCACCATCATAAAACCCCAACACTGTATTATCAATCAAGTGGAAATCCTCTTCAACATACAAAAAGAATCAACTCAATAGCTATCATGCTCTCTATATACTTTGATGATCTTCAATCAGAAGATGAAAATCACGGACTACCTAGGCCTCAATATATAGGCCACAAGTCCTCCAATCTCCTATAATAGATCTTTCTCCATGTAAGGAATACTTACTAGAAATATCCAAGCATCTGAAAGTACACTATTCCACATTTGATATCAACTGGGTCTCTGACAGAACTAACATGCAACAGTTATCCATGAGTGAATCCTCAGTTATCTAAAATAATAGTTGTCACATGCATGGACAAACTATATTTTATTATTTTCACAACTTGTTAAAATAATCTAACTGGACTTGACTAGTTAGAACTAAGTCAACTGATTCTCTCATTATAGAACTCATACTTATTCAGTCAATCAGTGGAGGAAATTAAGGATAAATTCCTCAATCAGTAGGAGAACTCATGTGCATGCTCACAAAGACTTCAAATTCAAATTTCCTTAACTAATTAACTCAACTGAATTAATTAATTAATATTTCCAACTGTTGTTAAGACCAAAATTAATTTTACTTCCTATAGATAGACTAGGGACTGCTATAAATAGGAAGGGACCCAAAAAGGCTATTTTTAGAACTTTCTATTTTTAGAAGTTTCACCTCTCACCCAATGTTGCCAATGACCTCACTGGCCAAACTGCTATTTTTAAACATATTATTTTTAAAAAGTCTATTTTTAGCACATTCTAAATTTAACATTTCTTGTTGCACATTTTTCAACACAAGGGTTAAATAACAAATGCCTGACATTCACCCAAGAGTCAGCAAGTAAATTTATTCATGTCCGCCTACATCGTTGATGCAATCTATGCCCATCAAAGAAGCAGGTATATGTCTAGTGAGGTTGTTGACTTCCAAGTAAAGAGTAGATAGGCTTTTCATGAAACCGAATACAGGAGGGACTGGACCAGTGAGATTGTTGAGTCCGATGGACTACTCTTGGAGAGAAGTGCAGTTGATCAGAGAAGTTGGAATATTAGATGAATATTTCCACTCAGACCATTGTTGGTCAAGCGAATTTGTTCCAACTTGACTAGACGACCGAATTCTATTGGTATAGTCCCTGTCAAGCTGTTTACTGAGAGTCAGATCCATTGAAGCCGTGTCTTTGGAATAGAACCGTGGAGCAGATTAAAGATGAGGTCCAGAAATCGCAGCGCCTTTAACCGCCCAAACTCTGGTGGAATTATTTCTGTTAAAGTATTCTGGGAAAGATTCAAAACTCTTAATAACGAGAGACTAGAAAGAGATGGTGAAATGCTACCTTGCAATCTTAATCCAGCCAGTGTTATGGTAGTCACTCGTTTTGTACGCCTTCTACAGAAATTGCCATTCCAGGAGCACACGTTATGGGAGTTTCTGCCGTCAGTTGAGCAGCGATGAATCCGGATCCGATGTGAGTGCCTTTCTGAAAGAAATAGGGCCTCTACGTCCCTTTGATCGCCAATATCCATGGATGAAGATCTGAATTCACCATGCTCCAGATTACCTCCGTCTTCCTTTAAAACAAAATCATGGGGCCGAAAAGAAGCACTTCCACCCATATACGGCTGATCATGGAATAAACCATGTTGCCTGTGAATCTGTGAGGAATAAGTAACAGTGGTTGCAGGGACAGTAGTTAATGCAAGGCTCACAAATCACATAAGCATCGTCATCGCCATCGTACCTTTCTCCATTTCTCTCTTTCCCAATCCTAACGACTTGAATGGGTTGCCTGTGAGTTCCCTTGCGTGCAATCACACATATAAATATTGCAGTTCCCATATCGAGCCATTGAAGGTGTCAGATCAGTTGAAAAATCTAAATCCAAAATATGGCCTGGTCCCAGGTGTAACGCAACTTGCGGAAAGTGACGGAAAGCTAAAGCGCAAACACTCTTTCTTGGTTTGTTAAATGCCGTCGAACATACGAAACCGAACTTTCCTCGTTGTAACAATTGTCATCCACTAAATCCTCGGCGGCGTTACGGCTCGTCATAAGCACTCCAGGAAATTTCCACACCATGAGCATAGAGATGAAAATAGCCGTCGTAAGCACTCCAGGAAATTTCCCCACCATGATCATAGAGATGAAAATATGCTGTCGTACTAATTGTTTATGGTGTTCATAGATTATCGAAAGAAAATTGTGGGAATTTATTTTCTTATATGGAAGTTAGTTGGAAAGTATATGGAATGTGACATATTTCAAAGGAAAATGGTATACATTTATTATCTTTTTCCAAAAAATCGTTCATGCTTTTAATTATTTCGGAAATAAAGGTGGAGAAGTTATCAAAGAAAAGTGTGGATACTCATTTATTTCATATGACATTTAATGGGAAGGTAAATGGAATGAGCTGTATGTGCGAAGAAAGTTGTGTAAATTCATGATTTTTATTTGAAAATTTGTTGGTATTAATATTAAGTTGTGTAAATTCATGATTTTTATTTGAAAATTTGTTGGTATTAATATTGATTGGGACATAAAGGTGAAAAAGTTGTCTTAAATTGAATTTGGTGCATCCGTCTTGAAGAAAAATGTGGAAACTTATTTGTTACATCATATTTAGTGGGGAAGTCATATTAAATTAGACATATTTGTGAACAAAGCTCTGCAAACTCATGATTTTATGTGGAAATTGGTTGGCACTCATATTGACTAATACAAAAGTGAACAAGTTATAGGAACTAATTGTTTTTAGTTTGAATTTAGTTGGTGGGTTAATTTTTTGAGACATATTATCAAAGAAAGTTGTTGAAACTTATACTATATGAAATTTAGCAAATATGTTGTATTGAATGAGATATTGGTAAAAAAAGTTGTTGAAACTTATTCTATATGAAATTTAGCAAGCACGTGGTATTGAATGAGATATTGGTAAAAAATTTGTTGAAACTTAATATATATGAAATCTAGCAAACACATTGTATTGAATGAGATATTGATTAAGAAAGTTGTGCAAATTTACTAATTCTATTTAGAAGTTGGCTTGTCTCGGAAAAATGAAATAAGAAATGAAGGTGAAGAAATTGAAAACCAATTCATTTGAATTTGAATTTTATTGATAGGTTGATTAAATTCTTTTAAGGAAATATTTATATTTAATGTTTCATAGTGGAAATCATAATAGATCTCAAAAATGAATAGAACTAAGAAGTTATGTATTATCAATATTAATATAAATAATTATAAAACAAAATACAAATAAAACATAAAAAATAGGTAGTGTAATAATAAAACCAAATGTGCTCTATAGCTTCCAAAAGGACAAAAGTCTTGGTCCAACAAACTTCCTATTGAGTTTTATATCAAATGTTGGGACTTCATAAGTGATGATCTTCTCTTTGTTAGCGAGAAATCTCGCTCTTCATGCTAGACATTGGGACCTTTCATTCCCTGCTCTTATCCCTCTTTCTGATAACCATGTTTCTTTTGACCAATCGAGGTCTATTTCCCTCTACAACTCAATTTAAAATATCATCACAAAAATCATTGTGTTTTACCTAAAGCTCATCCTCTCCCACCATATCTCCTCTGAGCAATTTGGTTTTCTTTCAAATAGGCATATACATGAGGCCATTGGTATGGCTCAGGAGGTTCTTCACTCCATCCATACCTTTAGACAAAAATCCCTTATTCTCAAAGTTGACCTCTCAAAGGCTTTCAATAGGGTCAATTGGCTATATATCCAGCTCCTCTTACTTCACTTGAGTTTTTCCTTCTCCTTTGTGACTTGGGTTCTAAACTCTATCTCTTCCCCCTCCTTTGTAGTTCTAATCAATGGGGTTGCCTCCCCTTTTTGAATATTGAGTGAGGTCTTCACGAAGGATGCCCCTCTCATCCCTTCCTTTTCTCCTTATTGTGAAGGGGCTGAAAAGGATGATCCCATATCTCGTTCACTCTAGTAGCTTCAAAATAATCCCCTATCTCAAAACTGCTTTCTGACACATCTACTTTTTGTTGATGACATCCTCATCTTATGAAATGGGGATCTTTTTCATATAAACCACCTTGAATCCCTCCTAGATTTTCTCATCCAGGACACAAACATGAAAATAAATAGATAAAAGTGCTCTTTATATTACTGGGAAATCCCATAAAATGATGTCTTCAATTTAAAATATTTGCTCTATTCCCATAAAGAACATCGAACATGTGTCAAATATCTGGGCTTCGTTCTTAAACCATGCAATGATCATGTTCGTGATTAGGGATGGACTTTAGAGAAAATTTAAAATAAATATGGAGTAATTGTTGGCTATCTCAGGTTGGTTGTCTAGTTCTTTCCAAATTTGTCATTGAAGCAATTCCTGCTTTTTGGGCCTCCTTAGCATGGACAAATGAGGGGATATGAAGAAAGATATAACAACTTTCTACTAGATTCCTTTGGTATAGAATGTAGGAAAAGTTTACCTTTGCACTCACAACCTGGAACTTCATCTGCCATCATAAATCTTTTGGTGGTTGGGGAATAAAATAGCTTCCTAAATTCGTCCAATCTCTGGTAGCCAAAGGGGTCTGTTGTCTCTCTCAGGGAAATGGCTTGTGGGTGAATACATCAGCTCAAAAATATGTTCAACCCTTATCCATAATGGATTGCATTCGCGCTCCCATAAAATCTTAGAATGCGTCCACGGCCTCGAAGGCAATACCCAAGGTATTTGTCATAAGTGTAAACCATCTTTGTTGGAAAGTGTTATGAAACCAACTCACAAAAAGATAGAAAAGATAGATCAACGCCTTAGAATTCAGCCTCTTCGAGGGGAAACCTCCTTTACATTACACAAATGATCAATTCTTGGATGATACGAATGACAATACCTCCTTTCTATATATAGGAGTCTAAAGGATTATAATATAATCAAAGTCCACATAATAATAATAATGTAAGGGCACAATAATAACAATAGTGGGCTTCTATGGGGCATAATAATGACAATATGGGGACTACATGGGCACAACAATATAATAAGGGGGTTGTACTAATAACAATAACGGGTTACACTAGTAGTATAGGGACCTAACATGCCATTTTCCTTCAAAAAGTGTTGTCCTCAATGCTTGAGTAGTTCTTGATGATTCTGTATAAAATTCTTGTCCTCCCATGTGGAATATTCAGTGGGTAAGTTCTTCCACTTAATAAGATACTCTGAAATTGATCGATTTCGTAGCTGTCGAGTTCTTGTTTCTATGACTACTCCAGGCTCCAATATGATTTTTCCTTCCACGTCAAGTTTTGGAAATATTGTTTGAACTGGTATCTTCTGCAACTTCTGAATGAGTGGCCACACTTCTTCGTCCTTCTTCCATTCATCCCTTGCTTTGTTTATCTAATCCTGTTGGATAATAGAAATAGCACAAAACAATGCTTCCACATCCTCATCCTTTCTTGAGAGTGCATCTACAACAATATTTTGCTTCCCTTTTTTGTATGTAATTTCAAAGTCATAACCCAACATATTTATGACCCATTTTTTCTATTCATCTAAAGATAATCTTTGTTCTAAAAGTATTTAAGAATATCATGATCCTTTTTTACCTTGAAGTGTCTTCCCATTAGGTAAGGTCACAATTTCTTAAGTGCACGTAGCATTGCCAACATTTCCTTCTCATAATTAGCTTCCTTGAGATATAGCCATAAAAATACCCAATCACCCACATCAAAACTTATTTCACTGCGATGTTGATCTACTTGTTGTTTCATTCGATTCTGCACCAAGGTGGCGTTATCCTTTAAATGTTGGAGAACTTGTTGTTGATGCTCGATGTGATCTTTCACTGCTTGAATCTTTTTCTTCTTGATATTTCCTTCTATCTTGAGAGTTTGAGGGGTCACAATTTCTTCCAATGCATTACAAGATATGGTTGGATTCATTTCTTGATGCTCGATGTGATCTTTCACTTCTTGAACATTTTTCTTCTTGATATGTCCTTCTATATTGATATTTTGAAGAGTGGTAATTTCGTCCAATGCATTACAAGATATTTTCGGATTCATTTCTTTATTCTCAATGTGATATTTCACTTCTTGAACCTTTTCCTTCTTGATATGTCCTTCTATCTTGCGAGTTTGAGGAGTGGTAATTCTTGCCAATGCTTTACAAGAAATGGTCGGATTCATTTCTTCTTTCTCTGGGGTTAGTTCATGGTGTATCTCCTCTTATTTTGATGTTTCTTGATCATTTTATTCCTCTTCATAATATATGTAAGATAATTTCTTCTTAGCACACTTATGACCTTTAGTGTATTTACTATCACAATTGTAACAAAGCTCTTTTTCTCTTTTTTCTTCCAATTTTTGTCGTGTAAACCTTGTAGGTTGTGGAAGGCTAGGAGAAAAACCACTTCCATAATTATAGTTGTGAGTGGTGGGATTCCTTGTTTCCATAATTTCGCTTTCAATTTTTCTTGCCCACCTGAATCCCTTCTCCAATGAATCTGGTTCCCAAAGACGAGCCTCATGTTGAATGTTATCCTTTAAATTCCCTATGAATACATCAATCCTTTGCTTCTCTGGAATATCATTTACCCTTATATTCAATTTTTGAAAGTCCTCAATGTGCTCTTCCATTGAACCCCTTTGTTTGATATTTATCGATTGGTTAAAGAAGGAGTTTATCTTTGTATCCTCATACTGTGCTATCATTTCCTCCGTGAAAATTGACAACGTAACAAGTGGTTTACGAGAACAAAGCCCTTTATACCATAAAAATTGATCTGGTTCTAAATATGAAGATGCAATACGTACCTTTTGTAAAAGTTTCACTTCATGAGGATCAAAATAGTGCTCCATCTGTAGTATCCAATTTACCGGATCCTTTCCATCAAACTTCCCCATATCACCTTTTGTTGATTTTAGGAGCTCAATCTTGAAACGACTGTAACTCTGTTCTTTCAGATCTCCAAGTTCCTAAATTGTCTTCTGCAGTAGCCCTCTGAGTCCTCTTCCTAACCCTGCAAGTTTGATCAAAATTTGATTCTCCAAGAAAGAGTTATGCCCAACCTCCTAATATGACATGATTATATAATGTTTCAGTAGAGAGAACTTGTATGATGTGCCACATCTCACTGTTTCGACCTTCGGACTTGAAATAGATACATAGAAAACTAAAGTTCGTCTTGTTTCTGTAACTTCTTACAAAATTTCACTTTGTTACTCAGAAAAAAAGTTATGATGATTTTCCCAAGGTCACCTGTGTAGAATGTAATTCGGGAGTCTGTAAAAACCCTAACTTCCTCAGATGATATCTCCAAAAATGTAGCGAGAAAAGATTTGAAGTTCGGACCCGAGGTTCAAACTGATTCCTTCTCAAATGGTTTTCTTTTTCACCTTCTGAAACTTCTTAGCAAAAACATTATAGTGAAAATTCCACGATGAGTTGTTTGGAGCAGTGAAACCCTAGAATCCAAAGCTCTGATACCAAATGTTATGAAACCAACTCACAAAAAGATAGAAAAGATAGATCAATGCCTTAGAATTCAGCCTCTTCGAGGGGGAAACCTCCTTTATATTACACAAATGATCAATTCTTGGATGATACAAATGACAATACCTCCTTTCTATATATAGGAGTCTAAGGGGTCATAATATAATCAAAGCCGAAATAACAATAATAATGTAAGGGCACAATAATAACAATAGTGGGCTTCTATGGGGCACAATAATAACAATATGGGGACTACATGGCACAATGATATAATAAGGGGGTTGTACTAATAAAAATAACGGGTTACATTGGTAGTATAGGGATCTAATAGAAAGTTAGAAATGGATAAAACATAATTATCGGGAAGGATTCATGGATAGAAAATATTCATTGGTACCATCTTCTTGATCCTCTAATACATGTTTTTTCTTTGGGGGGGGGGGGGTGGGTGGAATTCACTTTAAAGCAAGATTCAACAAGACTTTCTTGGTTGTCTATTGTTGATCTTCAGGTAGAACGGAAGGATGTGGTTTCTTGGGAATATTACGTTAGGGCCCTCAAATTCTCCAATATTTTCCTTTCAAATAATAAAGATAAACTTATATGGACCATAAGCCTCCATGGGAGACATGCACCAAAAATTGGTTATTTATCCCAAATTCTGGAAATGGTATATCCTCCATGGTTGGGGGAAATTCTTTGGAAACTTATTTGCTCCCATAAATTAATAATTTTCATGTGGATCGTGCTAAAAGGAAATGTTCCAACTCAGGACACTCTACAAGGACACTCCTTTCAAGGCCCCAATATATGTATGCTTTGCCAATTAGAAGCATAATCTACCCCCCATCTATTTATCAGTTGTCCCTTAAAAAAAGGTTTGGATGGAAGTCAAATGCTCTTGCCCACAAGCAAAGGATTAACATGCGGAAAATATATCGAGTTTCCTATATCCCTGTATTACTAGTTCTTTTCTTGATAAATTAGAGATCCTACCATTGTGTGCTAGTTGAGGCTCTAGGCTCCAATGTAATGTGGCTATATTTGAAAATTAACCTCCAATTTCTCTTAAATAACCCTCTCAAAGCCTTGCGATCTTATCCATGTCCCCCCCCCACACCCCGCCCCACCCCCACTCACCCCCCCCATATTCATGTACCCTTCTCCACCCATCTTTATTGAAATCCAAATTGGTTGTCCATGTGATCTTTTTTATGATGCCGCCCAAGGCTCCCCTTCTGTTGGTGGAGTTTGGGGTGTTCTTCACCTCTCACCCTCCCATTCTCTCTCATTTTCTGCAAATATTGGCCCAACCTCAAATAACATGGATAGGAATTTTTCACTTTAAACAATAATCCTTTTAGACATCTCAAAAATATCCATGCCATTCATATCTATTGAGATTCTCAAAAGGTGTTGGGGTTAGTTTTGAGAAGAAGAAAAGTTGAAGAAATGTCAAATTTTTGAGGCATTTTTGGGAGTTGTTCATAGAAAGGTGGAGCAAAAACAATGTAGAGAAATGACACGCATATATGTCATAGAAGGAGGTGTATGCAGAACTTGAGCAAAAAGGAGAACCATGCATAAATGAGTAGTCTGTGAAGTGAATGGGTGAAATGGTTAAGTTTGACGACATCTTCGAAATAGTTTTGATTTGATCCATATTAGCAAGTGTAGTGTGTCTTCCCATGGTAATTGTTTTCCTTGGCATTGTCGTTGGTATCATGGTTGATTCATAAGTATGAACTATCTATAAATAGGCAAATGCCAAAGGGATTTGGGTTGTTTGGTTGGTTCATGATTGATTCCATATTAGTTCTTTATTGTTTCTTTAAAGTTATGAGATTTAGGTTGGTGAGCCGAAGTGACTATTGTTGTAGTATTCTAAGTGTTGTGTCAAGCGTCCTTTTGATTATTAATGAAAGATGGTTGAAGCTTAGTTTGTTCTCATTTCTTGTGTTTGTGAGATGATTGTACCATGCATTTTGCGTAATGGTTGTGCTTCCTCACTAATATTCTTACAACATTATAGCTAATTAAGACACCCTTTTCTAAAATTTTATTTCAATTTCTCAATATTTCAATGTATTTTCTATATATTTACATATGGGGTTAGCATTAAATAATGGTTAATATGTGTTAGAATGGTTGTACTGGTTCAATTCCTATTCTCTTCACAACTATAGAAGGCTAATTCCTATGGTCCCTCTCAATGCCTCAGGTGATAATTCACCTCTCTTGCAGGTGAATGTTAAAAGGGCCAATATCGAGTGGGGCTTTGTTGGCCACACTTCATGCATAACCTATGTTGAACTATAAAACACACCAACAAATGGTTTTGTTGTTGGGACTAGGGTTTGTGATTGAAGGGAATGTGGAATCCCATAAGGGAGGAAATCAAACATTGGATTGAAGAAAAGGAGCAGTGGTTTGTTGCTAGTGAAATAAAAGATTAATTGATCAACATGGATGAATGGCTACAACGGTATGCTTTCATGGACTACTATGAAATTTTATTTTCTGAGTTTCTGCATTTTCTAGTAGGATTTAGAAGTTCAATGATCAAAATAGAAAATGACACCATATTGAAACTAGAAGGTGGAATCCTGAGTTAGTTCAACATTTACTATTTTTGGACCATAAGATATCCCTTAACATAGATTGCCGGTTTGAGAGTATATTATAAGGATATATTATAATGTTTTCTATTGAAGTTATAATCTTTTATAACATTATTGAGAGAAACTTTTTAAACCGACCATGTGCAAGATATATTCGATCATTGTTTACTCTCATTGAGACGTTGTTGTGTGATAAGGGTGTTCTGAAGACGGAGTGTGACACCATGAGCAGCTAAACCCCTCATGTGCAAAGGGTGAGCTGGGGGATGGCTAGGAAATAATATGAAGAAATAGGGCTAGGATGTAGGAGTAAACGGATGAAGATAATGGATGAGTTGTTGAGAACTCCAAATGCGATTGTTAGGAGGTATGCCACAAAATTCAAGAGAGATATTACATGGACGAAAATGTATGAAATATTTCCAGAGTGGTGTCTTGTGTAGTGGAAGAAGGTTCCAAGGCAACAATGGTAGAGAAGAGGTTGGTGTCAGCGTTTGTAGTTTAAGTCTAATAAAGGATAAGGAGAGAGTCCATAGGACAAGGAAAAGTATGGCAAGGTGATGGTGAATTGTTTGTGTCTCAAAGGAAGTATGCCTCTAAAATACTTCACATATTTCACGTGGAGAGTCGTAAGCCCATGGAAACACCTCTAGCTACAAACTAGAGGAAGGAGAATGCCACTTCAGCTACAGAGGTTGATGCTACCATTTGTGAGAAGCTTGTAGGGTATTTGATGTATGTTGTGAAAACAAGACACGGCATGTGCTATGCAGTAAACAAGTTGAGACCTATCAAGTTGTGTTGGAAGGCAACAAATCATGTGTTACGATACCTTAGAGGCACTACCGAGTATGGATTATGTTACAGGAGGATAGAGGGAGTGAAGCTCCAAGGCTTCAGTGATGCAGATTGGGTAGGGAGTCCATTAGATAAGGAAAGTACTTTAGGTGCTAAATTCAATGTTGGGTCTGTAGTTATTTCTTGCTACATCGAGAAGTAGAGGTGTGTGGCACTCAACTCAATAGAGGATGAATACATGGCTGCAAGTCAAGAAACATGTGAGGCCATCTAGATGAGGAAAATACTTGTGGGCCTTTTCAGTCAAGAGATGGACCAAATGATGATATATTATGATAATCAAAGTTGCATTAAGCTCTTTGAGAATCCAGTATTTCATGACATGTCCAAGCACATTGATATCCGGTATCATCATTTGTGGGACTGTGTGCAAAGGAGAATTATGTTGCTACGGTAAATTAGAACTATGGAGCAAGATGTTGAAATCTTGACAAAGGAATTATCAAGAGGTAAATTTGAATTCCACTGGTGTAGGATACAGGTGGTGAAAAATCCCTTTCTTGATAACAGGGAGTGTTAAAAAATGTAGCAAGAAAGGCCCAATTTGACTTTATCCTTAGTCAAATTGAGTAAATTAAATTTCCACATCATCGGGACTACTTGGAGGTAGTTAACTAGTGTGGCATAGCTCTTGTCACTTAGTTAGCTTAGTAAAATCAAGTTAGAGGGCTTGGAGTTCAGTTATGCATGTGTGATTTCTAAATTTTAGCAATCTAGTTCAATTATTTTCATTTGTATTCAATTAACTGACCTCTAACTATTGATAGAGTTAGTTGAAGGTCGGTTGTGTAGTGGGACAACAGTCTAACTCGGATATTTATTAGTTGACTGATCAATCAACCCAAAATAGCTAATGCATGCATGGAATTCAAATTCCTTAGTTGAAGTGGAAATGACAAGGTAGTGCAACATGAGTTTTATACTAGTTTGAGTGTATAGTTGTTGCATGAGGCCAGGAGATCAATCCTTGGGAATTGTGCAAGAAAATAGGAGGATAGATGAGAAAATAATTGGCTAAGTGTTGGCTAAAGTTTCCCATTCATCAGAGAGAACAATTATTCTTTTGTAGGTTGTGATCAGAGTTGGAGCGAGCAATTGTAATAGTTTTTCTATTCAAATGATTAATGCAAAGAGGCTTGAGGGGTTTTTCCCAGTTGGATTCCCTTAGAATTAAATATGTAATTTTGGTTTTTCTTATTACATGTCTATGCATGTTGTTCTAGATTGTGATTTCCATTCTGTGGATTCGTAGAGTAGAATTGTGTCTCTTGTTTTTTAGTTTGAAATCTTGAGCAGTTGCAATTTCTATCAAAATTCTACATATCATGAGGGTGGAGGTAGGGGGGATAATATGCAGGTGAGGGTGTGGGTGATGATATACAAATCATATTATAATATGATTTTCATATTATCTCCTACCACCACCACCATCACCATATACAAATCATATCATCATCCCCACCCACACCATCATATTATCTCCCCTTACCCCAACTCTCATGATATATTTACATAAATGGAGGAAAGTCATTGAAGGATGCAAAGCAAAGTATAAATTTTATGGGAACTCCTATTTGTCATTTAATATTTTTATGATGATTTTTCATCTAAAATTTCCCTTCACATAACATTTGCTATTTATTTTTACCAATAATTTAAACATCATGCATCACATGTGTCTTTATAAATTTTTGGTTGTGAATATAAAAGTAAATTTTTAGTTAATATAAGTTTTGTTTTGTATGAAATTTTTTAATTCTAACTTGACCATAAAATATCGTTCAATCAAGTAATATCATAGATTTACATGTTTTATATTACTTCAAAAAGATCAAACATATTCATTCAATAGTATTCATTGCCAATGCCAAAATAGTCAATGATTTGATATAATTATGTATAGTCACTATTTATGTAATTTCAAATATTATACAAATGGTGCTAAATCATTCTCAATTTTTTTTTAAGTGATTTGGCAAATCAAATTAACTATAATTCATTTTGAAGAGTTATAATCGATCTCAACTTTCAACGTGATGAGTTGGGCTAAAGGAGGACCTTATAAATAATTAAACAAGTTTGAACTCACTTTAAAATAGGAATGAGGGAGGATTCTAACATTTCAAGCAATATAACGTATAATGCATGTATTTTGAACAAATTCATAATCTTTGGATAAGTAAGAAGGATGAAGTTGTACACACACGGGGCACGGAACAATTGATTAATGGGTGTGTTGTTAAGACACTCCTTGCTTAAAGGTCACCAATTTGAAACCCTATGGGTGTCTTGCTAGTATAACCCTCAACCAAAGGCTATAGTGGTAGTTGTTAGAATTAACCCTATGTCACGTTTGTACAAGGTTGTCTTAGCTGTCAATTTCTCTAGTTACAAAAGAAAAGAAAAAGGATGAAGCTTTCGCATTGGCACCCTAGCACCTAAAAGGCCCAAACCCAATTGTGGATTCAAGTATGAATTTATTGAACGCATATCAAACCTAACAAATAGATCCATTTTCTAATCAAACTAATAGGTAGACCCATTTTATAAAATCTTTATTTGTCACTACCATACCAACACCGATAAAACTATATAAAAACTCTTAAAATAAGAAAAAAAATCGTTGTTTCCCCCAAACAAACAGGTAAGGTTAGCTCTATTATTTCTATTGGACAACAAAAATTCCCTTGGATTTGAGTACTTTATCCCTATAAATTATTGTTTTACATAGCATACCAGTGGCACATGGGTGTGGTCACGCCATGTGAACCTCAAATTTAAAAATGCAAGCTTAAGTGTTCAAGATATAGGCTTAGGTGTGCACACTAAAAGATTTGCAAGTAAACATGGGTTTTTTTCTAAGAAGTAAAAAAACTCACTACATATGAGTATATGTTTTTTGGTTTGGGACCCCTGACTTCTTTCATTTTATGCAATCTTATTTAAAATTAGTTATATATGAAAT